>JAJOOR010007708.1:0-49163 GCA_036250505.1 Solanum acaule | reverse complement strand
TTATCTGTTCTTACAATAAACTTATTATATACGATATATGGTTCAAAGGCTAATAAACATTTATATAGTGCATATAATTCTTTTCTATTTATTTCCCATTTTATTTCGGGATTCGTAAATGTCCCTGAGTAATATCTACAATGATGTTCTATTTTTTCTTTATCATATCTATATTTTAGTACTCCTCCATAACTTATTTCACTTGCATCTGATTCTACTATGTATATAAATTTTTTGTTTTCGTCTGGAAAGTATAATTTAGGTAATTTTTTACATAATAATTTTATTTTTTGTATTTGGTCTTGATCTTTTTTGTCAAAATAATATTCTATAAATTTTCCAATTTACAAAGTTAAAAATCTCCAATTGAAGTTAGGGTTTTCTTCTATGTCATTGGTTCCTTTCAATGTTGGTTCAATTGATTGTTTTATGAACTATTATGCATGAATTGACATAATTTCATGTTTTTAAGATGCATCCCCATGAACACATGCATACCCCATTTGTTCTAAGCTATGATGATATAATGTGAGTTTTGAACTATGAAAGATGATTTTATCAAGCTATGCATGTTCTTTATGAAGTTGAGGAAAATGATTTAAGTTTCTTTGAGAGTAAAAATTAAATGATGTTGACATTGTTGTTGTGAAAGGATTTCTCACATACTACTCAATACATGAATGTGAAAGGGTTTTCTCACATAAGGATTCTTAGAGTTGAAAGGCTTTCTCAACTAAACTTTGAATCAAGTTTTAGGAGCTATTCTAAAGAAAACTAGCTTGGATTGGCTAGTTGATGTGCCTTCCATGAAATATAAGTCAAGTAAAGAATTATAACTATTCCATGGATTTATGCTTAGCACCGATAGTATATTGAGATGGAAGCTCTCCCATAGCTAGAGGTCAGATTTTTAGTAGCAATCTTCTTATCACATACTTGTGTGCACAGATAGACCAGTTAAGGTTGTTGCCTTGGCAAGTAAGGACACCCTTTTTCAGTATGGGGTAGACACCAGATTCTGCGTTATAACTCACATGGTCTGTATGTCAATTAAAGCTACTTCCCACAATAATGATGAACTAAGGTTACTTCTAGAAGTATCTCACAAGTGTTCAAAATATATGTTTTACTTCCATTTGACCATGATTATTATGATGTTTTCCAACCTTTTTTATGGTTTTAACTTGGTCTTTGCATGAAATGAAATGTCCTTTTTAGCATGATTTATATCTCTATACACTTCTATCATATTTGGTACATTTTGGTACTAATGCATACTCTTGCCTACATTGTTTTCCAAATGTGGGGTCCGACGCTCCTATTCCGCATCGACGTGGCTAGAGGTCACTTTGGTTATACTAACTAGTGGTGAGTCCTCAAGTTCCGAGGACCGAACCTTTTATTGCTTTCAATCTTTACTTTTCAGATGTTGTACGTGATGCCACGGTTACGTCCCATAACTCTTCATGTAATAGATGGATTTTGAGACTATGTAGACTTCTGCTTCATTTCTATCCAATTATGAATTGTCTTTTAAAAATATCCTGATTTTCTATTATCTTGTTTATGCATGCTAAGTGGCTTGTGTAGGGCCTCTTGGGGTCATATATGTCATGTTACGCCTAGGGTGTACCTTAGATCATGACAAAAGTTACTACACTTCTAACTTCAAAATTTAAATCTAGGAAATTCTATTACTAATAGCCCATAACGACACAAATCACATTATCTTTTGGGTGACAACATGATGAGTCCATGATTTGGACACTTTTAGGGCATTATTTTAATGGATTTAGTGTCCTCAAATGCATATTTTGTCTCAATAACTGATGTAAATCCTTGAGTTTCAGGTATTTGGAGTTAGAGACAAAGCATGGACACTGTGGAGCAAACAGGAACAAGGCAGCTGAAAGAACGATGAAAAGAAGGCCTGAGGATCGCCTAAGCCATTGGGTGAGTCACTGAATGGCCTTGGTCTCACCCAATTTTCCAGTGTACCAAGCCCTGAAGGACAAAATCAAATAGGCGATAGAAAGGAGAAGTCGGCGAGTCACCGAACGGTTCCGCGAGGCAGTGCCATATCGCCCAAAGTTACAGAACTTGAAGTTGCTGAAGGACAATGCAGAAAGGCGATGAACCAGACCAAAGGGCGGATTGCCGAGTGAATCGGCGATCCCGACTAACTGTGTCGGGTGATCCTTCACAACACAATTTTTGACAACTATAAATACTTGTTTGAATTTTTAGTTTAGTATCAAGTTTTATATTTTTCAGAACTCAGTTTTAGAACTTAGTTTTTTGGAGACAATTTTCCTTAGCTTTTGAAGATTCGAAGACTTCCAATTCCAATAAATTGGAAGTGGGTGTTGAAAATTCTTCATCGTAGACTTGTTTCAAGTGAATATAAATCGAACCCAATTGATTATCATGCAATTTGGTATCAATTTCTTCCCTTTTACTATGTCTAGCTAAAACCCCAATTTTTGGGTGTGATTTTGTGAATATGGGTTGAATTTACTACTGGGTATTGCTAATTGATTGTTTATTCGCTATTTAGAGGTGATTTTGTTCAGTAGTTGTGTTTGAATTAAATGGGGTTGTAGTTGCAAATACAATTTTATCTTCGTGTTTTTAGCCTTCGAGAGAGAGAAGTTTTAAAACCAAAACTACTGAATCGATAGTCTGTGGTTATTCGCTTGTCGTAGGTTCAGCTCAAGAGAGTGAATCCTAAACTCTCTTCCACACATTCAGCTCGAGAGAGTGAATGGACTAAGTCGAAGGCTGTGCTTCAGTGCCGCTTATCGGTGTTCGAGGGAAACCGATTTGATTCGGGGTAAATTGTTTGAGAGAAAATATACCCCCACTAAAGTCTAGCCTAGTTACCAATTTGCAGCGAGTTACTATCAATAACATTTACCCAGTTGTGTATTTTAGCCCATATTCCTATCACATCCCAAGAATCCCGTCTCCATATTTGCATTTTCGTTGTAGTTATCCGTTTAGTTGATAATTGCTAAAAGATCCCTTTTGATATTTGACACTTGTGTCACCCTTTGATTTATCATGTTTTTACTCGTTAATATCTATAGCTATAATTAACTTGAACATATTTTTACTTTTCTATTAATTCTCAATTACAAACCACTCCCTGTGGGAACGATCCCAACCCTTGGTTGGGTTATATTACTATTGAACGACTGTGGACGCTTAGTATTGGATGAAGCACCCCGAATACGTTAAGTCAAAATGGCGCCACTGCCGGGGAGTGGTGCTACTTGAGAATTTTTAGTTAAGTTGAATTTTGTTCTTGTTAGTTGTAGTTCTACTTACTTAATTTTTAGTTTTAGTTTTTGTGTCACTATTTTGAGTAGGCAATTGGAACATGTCTGGTAGCAATGGTGACCAAATGGACCTCTCTCTTTTGAGGATGATGTCTCTTATGGATTGCATCCTAAGTTTTTGACAATTGGAGGGAGGGTCCATCCATGAGTTGTGGTTGAGATTTAAGACACTCTTCCTGTAATGCCCAACTTATGGAATCTCAGAAAGCGTGCTATTGGACTGCTTCTACAAAAGTCTTGGCCCGTAAAACAAAAAAATGCCTGACCAAATATTTCCAGGGGGTCTCTCACGACTACCCTATGTAATAGCATCCCAGTTCCTTGATCACATGGCCATGACCAACAAGGGGATTGAGAAAGACCATATTTTGGCCACACTGTTGACTCAGCTGGATCTAGTGGCCAAGAAGATCATGGAATTGGAGGCACCAGATAAAAGAAAGATCGGTATATTCCACCTCATGAGCGTATAAACCCAATGTGAGTGAGGGTGGACAAATAGAGGAGATACTCTCACTCATTCTCCACAAAGTCAAAAGTTACGACAAGATGTTGAATGAGATAAAGGAGAATGTCTTACTGTTGAATGAGATAACTACTTCCCAATTCCTATCTGTTTAGCGACTGGAGACCTAAATGGGCCATGTATTATCTCGTCTCTACCCCACAAATCAAAATTAAGTGGGGAAGTTGTGCCACGATGTTAAACAAGGCGATGTTTGGGAGGCAACCCAAAACCATTTATTGCTTTATTTTTGTTTTAGAAATAATGGTGTGTTGACTTTGCAGGTTAAAGCGTGGAGAGTGTTTGAAAATTGCTGGTTGGCGAGCTACAAGGTCCAGTCTGCGCATCGCCGAATAGGTCGGCGCGCCCGACCTAATCCGTTGTTTGACTCAAGACATCTTCAAAATGGAGTCGGTAAAACTTGGCGAGCCCAGGTAATTATTGGCGAGTCGTCAACCAGGTCGGCGAGCGCGACTAACGTCGTTGAATGGGCGAGAACTGGATGGTTTTAAAAGGCCAATGGTTTCAAAGTTTCAAAATCTTTACTTTCCCTCGCTTTCAAACTTCGTAAACTCGCACCTAGTTAGTATTTTCAATATTCTTGCACTCCATAAGTATTTTGGTTGTTGATTGGTGCTCAAATTTTGGATTACATTGCCGCCTAGCATTTTAAAGTACTTTAATCAGCATAAAATGTTGGTTTTCCAAACTCCAAGTTTATTTTATTAAATTTGTACTCATTTGCAATGATCTTATCTTAGTGATGTGTGCTGGGCCTCTCTAATAGGATTAGAATGTTTGAATACCGATTTTAATTTGATAATCTTGCCCGTATTGTTTTTTATCGAATGCCTCTAAATTTGTGCCTTAAAATGAGTTAAATTTTGTGGGGGTGTGCTTGCATGTTGGTTAGATTGGTTGGGTAAAGTCTGAGTAGCCGTATTTGTGCTAAATGGCATAAATTGCACAATGATAAAGTGGGTGACACTATTCTTAAGGGCATAAGACGTCAAATGGCCAAATTTGGCAAAATTGGGAGAAGTCTGAGTATCTCGGGGTGATGGGTGTTATGGCTCTGAGCTTAATTTAACTAGTGCATGCTTTGATTTTGTTTTTGGTGGTTGCGGGGTTGAATTCAAGAAGTTGGGTTGAAAATAGGCATGTTGGGCCATTAGGCGAGCTGGGTTGAGTTCGCCGAACCACTCGGCGGTTCGCCTAATGTCACCATCTCGCCTTTAATTTCATGCCTAATAAGTAGTTGAATTCTATAACTTTTGGCGAGAAGATTAAGGTCTCCAAAAGCACTCAGCGACTCACCAAAGGTATTCTTGATCACCATTTGTCTATGCCCTTGAACTCTTTTTGCATTGGAACTTTCAGCGAGGTAGCCCTTGCTCGCCGAAAGCTATCGGTGATTCACCGAAAGGGACCTCCCATTGCCGACTTACTGAGATTTTTGAGCCAATCCCTTCGGTGAGCCTGATTTAGCTCGCCAAAGAGATTCGGCGACTCGCTGACTGGATCGACGAGTCGCCTAATTCTCTGTGCGTTTGTTTGGATATTTCCTAACTTCTCCTCGAGGGTTTGCAGACATGACTAGATCAAAAGCAATTGAAAGAATAATACCACCCCAAGAGAAGACTAAGGGGATTACGATAAATGAGGATGCAGCTTTATCCAGAGGCAAAGCTACGAAATTTCCCACAACGGGTGGGAAAGGCAAGGGCAAGAGGTCCACTTCTGACAAGAAGACCACTATCAGAGATCCTAATGTTCCTTCCTGAGGTGATCCCAAGCACTGATGCTCAAACTTAGAGTGATGCATCGAGCACTGATGCCCAAACGGATGGAGCAACTATGTAGACATGACCCTCTCTTTACCTCTATCTCTGCCTTACTTTATTTCAACCTGTGGATGTTTTTATTTGCATTTGAGGACAAATGTTTTTATTTATGATGGGGTGAGGCCCATCTTGTGTGACTCGATTTTATTTATATACTTGGGCTTTGAGCTAAATTCGTGTTAAACACTGCTGTTTGTGGAAGGTTTGAGCTTGTGGCTCCTTGCTTTTAATTGTAAATGATTTTTGACCCTTCCAAAAAAATTTTGCCACCTCTTGTATGTGTTGAATGTGGCTGTTCTCTTGCAAATTTGAGTATTGGTTTTGATCAATACCGATGACTCGAATAGTGCTCATAGTAGAACATAAATGAATGCGTCTCTACGACGAGGCCAATTGAAGTTGCATAGACAATATGTGAACTCTTTGCATCTCGTTGTAACTAGCCAATTATCGAAATGAGTCTCTTGTGATGAGCACTGCACACTAGCAAAAGTGTGGAGCCTTGTTTAACTTTGGTGTCAATGCCTTGTGTGATGAGCTTACCATGAACCATGCATGATGACACCTAGAATTTGCCTCGTTGGTCCGGTTGACTAAGTGATGCAATTTCTTGAGATGATCTTAGGCAACTTTAAAGAGTGTGAACCAATTTGAAATTGTACCTCTTTTGCGGCCTACCTTGTGAGTGTGTGAACCTCTTTTGAACACCCTTTGAACCTTAACCTTTTCTTGGAAGAAATTGATAACTTTGCTACCTTTTATTGACCCATTACCCATAATCCTCATTATCTGTGGTATGTTTGAATAGCCAACTTAGGCTAAAAGCCTAAGTTGGGGGTGTGGTGAAAAGAGAAGGAAAATCAAGTAAATGCAAAGAAGTCCCTTGTGCCCATGTTTTGAGAAAAATGGAACCCCTCCATATAAAAATAAGAGAGAAAAAGAAGAAACAATTGAAAAAGAAAGAAAAAGTTGTGAAATAAAGTTGTGGAAATACAAAGAAAATGGGGTTCCCAATGACTCATGGAAGATGAATAAGAGGTGACTTTTGAGCTTGAATGAAAATGATAAAGAGAAGGAAAGAAGATGTTGTTCACATCAAACTTCATGAGGATTTTCAGCCTATAAGCCCAAATGACCATACCATTACACTCAGCCTTGTTACAAGCCTTGAAAAGACCTTTTTGATCTTGAATGAGCTAAAGCAAAAGTCGATTGGAAAATAAGGGCAAACCTATGGGTGAAATCATGCATTGTGTTCATCTTTGTGAGTGTGAGTGTTGATCTTGATTCCAGAACTTTAAATGATTGAACCATTATGTGTGAATATGGAATCATTCTTTGCGTGAGGGCATTTGAATATCTTTGCTGAGCTCGAACTTGCATTTGCAGCAAGTATAGTGAGCTTGAGATTCTTTGGTAATGGTGAGTCACAACTTGAATCTTTGAGTGCACAATTGATCCTTGCACAAGTAAGTTGAGACCTTTTGAGTGCATTCATGCTTTAGTCTTGTGTAGCATTGTTTGAGACATCCCTTTTGAACTGGTGAACATGAGTTTTACTTTAGGACAAGCAAAAGTTTAAGTTGGGGGTGTTGATGAGTCCACAATTTGGACTCTTTTAGGGCTTTATTTAATTGATTTAGTGTCCTCAAATGCATATTTTGTCTCAATAACTGATGTAAATCCTTGAGTTTCAGGTATTTGGAGTTAGAGACAAAGCATGGACACTATGGAGCAGAAAGGAACAAGGCAGCTGAAAGAACGAATAAAAGAAGGCCTGAGGATCGCCTAAACCATTGGGCGAGTCGTCGAATGGCCTTGGTTTCGCCCAATGTTCCATTCAACCAAGCCCTGAAGGACAAAAACAAATAGGCGATAGAAAGGAGCAGTCGGCAAGTCGTCCGAACGGTTCCGCGAGGCGGTACCATATCGCCCAAAGTTATAGAACTTGAAGTTGCTGAAGGACAATGCAGAAATGCGATGAACCAGACCAAAGGGTGGATCGCTAAGTGAATCGGCGATCCCAACTAACTGCGTCGAGTGATCCTTCGCAGCGCAATTTTTTGACAACAATAAATACTTGTTTGAATTTTTAGTTTAGTATCAAGCTTTATATTTTTCAGAACTCAGTTTTAGAACTTAGTTTTTTGGAGACAATTTTCCTTAGCTTTTGAAGATTCGAAGACTTCCAATTCCAAGAAATTGGAAGTGGGTGTTGAAAATTCTTCATCGTAGACTTGTTTCAAGTGAATATAAATCGCACCTGGTTAATTAATGCAATTTGGTATCGATTTCTTCCCTTTTACTATGTCTAGCTAAAACCCCAATTCTTGGGATGTGATTTTGTGAATATGGGTTGAATTTACTACTGGGTATTGCTAATTGATTGTTTATTCGCTGTTTAGAGGTGATTTCATTCAGTAGTTGTGTTTGAATTAAATGGGATTGCAGTTGCAAATACAATTTTATCTTCGTGTTGCAAAACTACTGAATCGATAGTCTGTGGTTATTGGGTTGTCGTGGGTTCAACTCGAGAGAGTGAATCCTAAACCCTCTCCCACACATTCAACTCGAGAGAGTGAATGGACTAAAGCAAAGGTTGTGCTTCATTGCCGTTTATCGGTGTTCGAGAGAAACCTATTTGATTCGGGGTAAATTGTTCGAGAGAAAATTTACCCCCACTAAAGTCTAGCCTAGTTACCAATTTGCAGCGAGTTAGTATTAATAACATTTACCCGGTTGTGTATTTTAGCCCATATTCCTATCACTTCCCAAGAATCCCGTCTCCATATTTGCATTTTTGTTGTAGTTGTCCATTTAGTTGATAATTGCTAAAGAAAACCCTTTGATATTTGACACTTGTGTAACCCTTTGATTTATCATGTTTTTACTAGTTAATACCTATAGCTATAATTAACTTGAACATATTTTTACTTTTCTATTGATTTTCAATTACAAACCAGTCCCTGTGGGAACGATCCCAGCCCTTGGTTGGGTTATAGTACTATTGAACGACCGTGGACGCTTAGTATTGGATGAAGCGCCCGAATACGTCAAGTTACAACACTACCCCCAACATTTTAAAATATACATTCCCCTTAAAGGAATCATCTATAGAAAGGTTTCAAAGAGGGTCTGAGAGTATAATATACTTTGGCTCAACGCATGATTCATATGAATAAGAGTGCATTTTTTTATCAAATAAGGTCAAAACATGATGGCTCCTTGAAATCACTTGTTCAATCCCTTTACTTTCTGATGGCTTTATCTGAGAGTACATCATCGATAAGGATCTGAGTTTTACTATTCCTACAACCTCAAAGAAAATGTATAGGTAGAGAAATTAGAGAAACGCCTGAATTTGCATAAGTTTCTTACGAGGCAACTCAATTGCACAGTATAGCCTATGAAAGAAGGGAAACATTTCCTAAATGCTTTGTACCCTTCCAACGAAGAGTACAGGCGTCTTTGTACCGTTTCGTAAGACTTTAGTGGACACAACTTCATAGACAACCTTGGGTACTTGAAACGTATGCTCTTAATATCAAGTTTATCACGACCTAAGACTACCCCTTAGTCGAAACCCGATGCCTAGTGTGAGAAGTGACCCCAACAAACCTTGATACTAGCATAGTCGTGAGCAACTAAATGTGAACATATAAAAGAACTAAAATTACTAAGTAGAAGCATAATTATGAAATACTGGTTCAATATATTTCTAAATAATGTTTTGTATACAACAATTGTAATCAGAAAAGAATCTAAAATTGAATAAACTAAATACAACAAATCTAACTATCTGTCTATGAAACCTCTACAAATAGTGATTATAGGAGTCGAGACATGATCCCTTATCACGTTAATCAGTACATGTCAATAGAAATAACATACTAGAACTATAAGCTGACTGGAGTTCTCGAAATAAGAGAACTCATCACTTGCTAGCTAGAAGTTGTTATCCAACTTACTAGGATATAAGAGCCTGAATCTACATCACATGAAAAATGTATGCACAAGAGGTATGCAATTGGTACTTTGAATGTACAAAGTATAAGATATATGCATGGTAATTTTTAAAGTTGGATATGATGAATCTAAGATGCTAAACTGAACATGAAACCGAAATACATGAACTGATGCAATGACTAAGTATTAAAACACGCAACTAATAAATACTAAAATTCAAATAACTAATTGTAAGGTCAAAGCAATGATATGAAAGACAGAACTGTGAGAAATACCATTAATCGACATAAACCAAGTGAGTTATAACATGGAGTTCGGTGTCTTACTCCCAAACCAAAAGGAGATTGTCCTACTTGCCAAGGTAAGGATCATTAGTCTGAGCTAAGGTCGATCCACTAGCTAATATATATCTGAGACAAAATCCAATAGTGGCAATTAGTTTTGTGACTTACGGATTGCTACTAAAGGTCCACGAACTCTAAAGGTAAACCTTCAACCCAAAAGTCCACTCAGTGCTAAGTATATTTCCAACGGAAATATATAAAATCATATCATATTCATAATCTTAGTCTTTGAAAGGGTAAGAATCGAGTAATACCAATTCAATCATAAAGACTCATAAATCATAAAAATAGCTCCTTCAACATACTATGATTTCATAACATATCAATTTATAGAGATACTTAATCAAAAACATTTAAATCATGATAATCTTTCATGATGAAAATACTTTAATCGAAAGCAACCTAATTTTATAAAAATCATATTGACACTTTATTCGAAAATATCATTGAATCATAATATCTTCAATTCATAATGCATGCATATAATAAAAGCTTGATTTCATAGTAAAAATACTCATATAGAACGGGTTCATGTAAAATTCATTAGAAACACATCATTATGATCAAATCATTCATAATAAGATCAATAATGATAAAAAAAAGTCTTAAATAATTGAACCCGTAAAAGTCATGAAACACTAGAATTAGGGGAAAATCATAACTTGAAGTGAAATATACTTTGTTGAAATACTTCTTAAATAATGCATTTGAAGTAAAAAATACTTTCTTGAAACTCTTTTAAAATCATGCACTTTAAATTAAAGATAATAATACATCCTTGATATACTTCTTGAAAATAGTGCTCTTAAAACTAAATATAGTTTCTTGAACTCTGAGAATGTTCGGCGTGCATAATTGATGGAAATAAAACAAAGGGGCCTGCTCTAGCACCAATTTGATCGTATCAAAATGATACACCACCAATTAGTATCCCCACAATGAGGCTCACACATATTTCTTCTTCACAACCTCTTGTACATTACTCAAAGCTCCTCTCACAATAAAATTTTTGAGACGGTTAGTCTTTTTTTGGGTCATAATTTTACGTTTGTATCAAATTATTATCTGGATTTATCTGAAAGATCTAAATGTTATGTTTGTTTGAAAATTTTAGTTGGTTAATGACATATTTTGAAAGTTGTTCGCCCACAAATACTAAGCGGAAGAAGGGTAAAAACATATTAGTTAATGAGATTACAGATTCAAGTGAAGATACACTACTGGATTTAAAATGTGCTCCATTTTATGATGGTAATATCTGAATCTCATCACACTTTCACAATCAAAAGTGATCACATTATTGTCAAGCCACTAATTGATGGAATTAGCACATTTTATATATAAGCTTCTTCCTCGGGTGTGGTAAGCTAAGAGGATCCATGTATCCTTAGTGGATGGAAAAACTATTTAGCATTTATAATGCATGCATGATGCATCAATATAAACATGGTTTTGAAGTGAGAGTTGGCAATAAGAAGAAAATTTAGTAGTTATTGTTCAAGTGAACGGGACTTGGAAAGTAAAGGATGAGAATGTGTAAACCGAAAAATCAATAATTACTTTACAAGTTACACTATTAATAATGAGGTTGCAATTTGAACGGATGTCATGTAAAACTTAAATTTAAATAGCATACATGTGAGGACATAATATTTGTATAGTAACAAATATATTCTCAATCATTCTTTGTATGATGAATTTAGTATAGTCCTTATATAAGTGTATGATTTATTTAGGACAACTCCTGTATGAATTTTGTTCCTGATCAGGTCTGCCTATGCTTTCTCCCGATATTGAATTCATAGTTCGGAGATGTTTGTATGCGTACAAACTATGGGCACCTCAGGTAGTTTAGTGATTGTTTCAAAATAGGGAAACACAATTTTAGGGTGATAAACAACAAAGTCTTTAAATAGTTATAGGTTACATAAAACATTAAAGATTGCATAAACATGTACCCTGAAAAATATATTCTTCTGGTTAACATGTGTATGATTATTATACGGTGTACATGCCATAGGAATCAAGTTAGATATAAAATAGCAAGGGTTAGAAAAGTATGATGGTAAAGATGCAATAAGTAAATGTGTCTCATAGATTGTGTCATAAGACTATAAAAGTTTATTTCTCAAGTGTATGGTTCTATGAAATTCATAGATGAAAGTATTTTGATTAGGATCCTAAAGAATTCAATCTCTAATTAAAGTTTAAAGTGAAGATGGATTTTCTTTAAGATTTAACATAAGGGATAAAGTTGGTAAGCATGGAGGATGCATGTATCCTCCACAAAATGTTCAGAAAGTTGGCAAATATTTAAAAGCCTCACATTAATCCTGAAATGTGTTTGACTTTTTCTATTTGTGTGGCTATAAGTATGTCATGTTGCACAACTGAAAATGGTAGACAATTGTCGAAGCTCCAATTCAGTGATTTATACATAGTAGAAATTTTGGTAAGGAAAACTTCTAAAGCGCGACATTTGGTAAGTCCCTAATGATGCAGGTATTCTTAACAAAATGGATAGAATTCTTTCTAGCATATGAATGGAATGTCTTCAGTCTAGGAATAGGAAATACCGCATAAATATTTAGAATGATACTACCATTTACAAATTTAACAACGAAGCAAATCATGCGGGATAGATAAATGAGTCATATATGACTAAGGTGTGTGAAGAAATGAATGTGAACATAACTACTCATTCTTGAACTTTTTGTGAGTCTTCTAATCTAATAAGATTAGCAGCTTCTCCATTCTTTGTTTTGCTTCTTGTTATACTGTAATAGTCGTGCATTTGACTGCTATTAAAACTAGAGTTATACAATGTTTTGATTCTCTTATTTGTATTTATTGTTTGCAGAATTGACACAAAGGGAGTTGTTTGTGTAGATTTGTGACTGATGTGGCGTATCAAAGGAGTTTCCATTAAACAAGGGAACAATGCAAAGGGGTATGGAAGTTATTCAGGCAAATGCAAATTATTAGCAAGTTTATTTTAGTTATCAGGGCTTTAAAGTATAATGACGGCTTTAAAGTATAATGACGGGGTAAATTAGTACTTTAACTTTCAAATAAAGGTTTTCCATTTTTAAAGTACTATAGAAGATATGATGTTATGATGATGATCTAATATATATAGATAGAAAGATTAAAAATGTAAACCTAGAAATAGAGACAAAAACAATAAAATCTTGTCAGATCAATGCTTGTATGTAACAACTCTCCTAATTGTTTTATGATTTTTTCTTGTTCCCTTAATTTTTAACACTCCTCATAACTTTTATATGTGATTTATGATAGACATGGATGTGTAGTATGGATCCTTAGGTATTCGAAAGTACTATTTTAATATTCCCAACAAATTTGAAACATGAATTTTAGTCAGTTTTCATATATGTTTTGTTTTAATGCTATTTTGAATAAATTCCAAAGGTCTATTTGATTTTTTTTTTATTGTTTTAGACAACTAATTTTAATATGTGATTAGTGGACCAAATCCATAATATATTTAATATTGTTATTTTCATGTGCCCCATGTACGAGAATGAATTTGGGTAAAAGGTGTTTTGGTTGTTAAGAAAATTAGTAGTTATTAATTAGAAGCGGCTAAACACGAAAGGTACAACATTACCTTCATACCTAAGGCGCTGAAGCAAAATTCTCGAGAACTAAAGGTTAGATACTTAAATTGAATTTATTTCTATGATTATATTAGTATCAAAGTGAGGGTGAGTGGACTTTAGGCAGTGGAGGTCATATGCCTAATTAATCTTTCTAGTGTCTTTTAGTAATTTGTATGAATTGATATATGAATCATGACATATCTAATGATTGTCAATCATAGGAAGATAATGATAGTTGGGTGAAAGTTAGTACTGTTTCATATCTGCAATTGATTAGAAGTACTGAAGTATTGTTTGTATGCTTGTGATTAGGTTTTGCAGGTGTTATAATATCATCATTCAATGAGTGTAATTTGGCACAATAGTTTAGGGCTTAGTGTTTTTAGAATAGAATCTTATTTTAGGGATCAAAAAATGATCTGTGTTAGCTGAAATTTGATGTTCGGGTTTATATTAATATGAGTATCATTAGATTCACATTCTTATTAAGACTATATATTTGAAGAGATTTTAATCGCTCGGAAGTGTTTACAAAAAGGTTAATTCATGAATTGACACTTGGGCTACGATTTGAGGCAAATAGAGGTTCTTACTTCCTTGAAGTGTTAGTTTTATAAAGTAAATTAATATAAGGGTACTGAGTATTAAGAGGTTCCTGTATAAATTAGACATCGAGTACTTATATGGGTACCAGTGTCATAATATAGGGAAATTTACGTGAAATTGATTATTGGGTGATAGTATCTCATGAGTTGTGATATGATTGAATTGTTAAGATTTGTAAATTATGCAAACTTGATTGTGACTGATGATCCTTAGTTGTAGGGTCGATTGATGAACCCATTATACATTTGCTCATACATATATTCATACCATTCTTATTATTGCATGATCATTATTGGTTGATATTGTCCATTGAGTTATTTATGAAGTTCATATCCGTATTATGCTGATGGGAAATGGATCGGCCAAGTAACATCATACAAAGCCGATGGGAAATGATTCTAGAAAATTGAATTTTACCGATGGGAAATGATTCTAGAAAATCAAATTTTACCGATGGGAAATGGTTCCGTCAAGTTTTACAAATGGGAAATGGTTCTAGTAGGTATATAAACCTTATGAGTCTCCCATGATCCAACTATCCGACGGAGGAAGCGGGTGTATATTGGTTTTTGGCCAGTGCTAGGCACTGCATTGCATTTCATCTACAGTGTATTTCATATTGATTTGGCATTGCTTTATTGAGATGATTGTGGTACTGATTTGACTTGATACATTTGAGATACGGTGTGATATTATTAGTGGTGTGGTCTATTTTGGAAAAACACACGTTCTAATTATTATGTTGAGGTGATTTATTTTATGACATAAGTATGCTTATTAAGAATGAAACTTTTAGGATACATCTCATTATCGCTTTTAGGAAGGATTGGAAATCAAAGATTGTTGAATACACGTGTTTCCTATACTCACTCTATACTTGTTGCACCCTTTTTGTGTGTAGGAACTGAAAAAGGTACTTGCGGAACTTGACTTGTTGTTGAGATTGAGATTGATGATTGTTGGAATTCAGAGTGAGCTGCTTTCTCTATCTTATTTTCTTCTAGACAGTTGTTTTAGTTTTCATACTTGTTTCGTACTCGTAAATGCTCTTGTACTGGTGTAACCAGGTCCTTAGGTAGTTTGCCTTTTACTTATTTCTTCCACACTTATACGAGTTACTTTCTTAATTCAATATTATTTCTGCCTTAGTAAATTGTTAGTTGATAATAAAAGAACATGGTTCGCCTATTGGGTAATAAATTCTCTCATGGCCTAATGGGATTTTGGGTCGTTACAATGTGGTATTAGACCATGGTTCTTAGGTCCCATTATATACAAGATCATAGTCTAGTAGAATTTTCTGGATCGAGGTGGTGATGTCCCTTACTTATCTTCGAAAGACTAGGACTTTAGGTAACTCCTTTCTTTCTTTCCTTATCGTGCACAATTTATCTTACATATTACTAAGTTTTTCGATTTAATTCTATCACTGATGGTGAGAACATGATCTACAAATACTAGAGGTCAGGCAACTGTACCTACTCCAGAATCTGCTGCTCGAGTCGTACCACGTGGATGAGGTTGAGGGAGGGTACGAGTCACTGCATCAATTAGTTGTAGAATGCCGACAACTACTCAAGTATTTGTTAGAGAAGAGTCTCATGAGGATGTTGTTTATGTTCCAGACGATGATCAAGTTGAGAATGAGTAAGTGGCCCTGATGTTTGCGTAATCAAGACACAACTTCCGATGAAAGTGTCTACGATCGTACAATAGTTTAGTAACCCAACCAAGGGTTGGGATCGTCCCAAGAGAGTGGCTTTGAGAATTTATAGAAAAATAAAATTTAGTTCTAACTAGTTGTAGCTAAAGACATTAATGAGTAAAAACATTGTAAATTAAAAAGAGGGACACAAAAGTGTCAATTAACAATGAGGTTTTTTTGTCACAAGTAAGGTAAAAACAGCAAAATAAACAAGGGTTTCTAAGTAATGAGAGGGGATCCTTGGGATGTGACGGGAATACTGGTTAAGCTAGATTATTGGGTACATGCTTGCGATAGCAAATTTATAGATTAATAGTGACTAGGCTAAGCTTTATGTGGGAATAAGTTCTCTCTCGAGCAACTTACCCCGTTTCAAATGGGTTTCTCTCGGACACCCACTTGCCGCATAAAGACCAGCCTACACCTTACCCCACTCATTCTCTCGAGCTGAGTGTTAGGATATGGGACTAGGGTTCACTCTCTCAAGCTGAACCTCATGTCGACCCACTCCTTAGGCCATCAATCTAGTAGTCTTGATTTCGCGATTTCTCTCTCGAGCAAGCTGAAAACACATAAATAAACTTGTATTTTCAACTACAAATTTGTTAAATTCATCCACAACTACTAGATGAAATCACCATTAAAGTACATCTAATCTATCAGCAAACAAGACCCAACAACAATCTTAACCCATATTCGCTAAATCACACCCCAAGAATGGGGGTTTTTAGCCACACATCAAGAGAAAGAAATTTATACCTAAATGAGTTTGCATTCAAATGGGTATGAAGATTTAAGTCTTGTTACAGGCCAAGAATGACGAATCCAAGAGGCCAAGTCCGAATCCTTGGAGATGAAACCCTTTTTTTCTTCAAGTCTTCAAAACCCTCTCAAACTCAGAGTAAAAATACTAAAAAGTACTATTCTATATGAAAATTATAATAATTGTTCGACTCCTAAAACTAAAACTCTAACTAGTATTTATAGTTATCACAGATTTTTGCTGCAGCAGATCGTTCAGCGTCATTAGTTGGAATCGCCGATCAACTCGGCGATTAGCCCTTTGGTGTAGTTCATTGCCGTCTTGTACTAGGCTTCAACATCGTCGTGCTCTGGGTCATTGGATGGTATGGTACTGCTTCGCAGAACTTCTCGGCGATTCACCAACTGCTCCCTTTTTCCGCCGACTTAATTCTTTTCTTCAGGGCTCAACACACTGGAACAAAAGGCGAAGTAAGACCCTTCGGCGACTCGCCAAGTGGACTCGGCGATCCTATGGCCTTCATTTCTTCGTTCTTTGCCGCCTTTTCATTCCTTTTTGCGACGTAGTGTCCATGCTCTCCTTAAAACTTCAAATACCTGAAATTTAAGAGTTTTAATCAGATATTGAGATAAAATAAGCATTTGAGGACACAATTTCTATTAAAATATAGCCCTGGATGAGTCCAATTTGTGGACTCATCAACACCCCCAACTTAAACTTTTGCTAGTCCTCAAGCAAACTCAAGTTCAACCGTTCAAAAATGGTGTCTCGAACAGTGCTACACAAGACTCAATCATGAATGCACACAACAAGACTCAATTTACTTATGCAAAGATCAAATGTGCACTCAAAGATTCAAGTTGTGACTCACCAATATCAACGAATCTCACGCTCACAATACTTGCTTCAAATGCAAGTTCAAGCTTAACTATAGTGTTCAAATGCCCTCACACAAAGAATGATTCCATATTCACACAATGGTTTCACAGTTTAAAGCTTTGGAATCAGATGCAACGCTCACACTCACAAAGAAGAACATAATGCATTCTTTCACCCATAGGTTTGACCGTATTTTCCAATCAACATTTGTTTCAGCTCACTCAAGATCAAAAAGGTTTTTTCAAGGCTTATAATGGGGTTGAGTGCAAAGGTATAGTCATTTAGGCTCAGTGACTTTCATCCTCATGAAATGTGGTTCACACGACACTTCCTTTACTTTTCCTTCATCATTTTCATTAGTGCTTATAAGTCAATCTATTATTCACTTTCCATGGATTGTTTGGAAACTCCATCTCTTTTGTACTTTATTCCACAACTTTCTTTTTCATTCTTTTTCATTTTCTTTCTCTTCTCTCTTTCTTTTTTTTTTTATATGGAGGGGTTCCATTTTCCTCAAAACCATGGGTAGGAGGGACTTTCTTGCACTTCTTGACTTTCCCTTTTCTTTTCACCACACCCCCAACTTAGGCTTTTAGTCTAAGTTGGCTATTCAAACTAACCACAACTTCATGAGGATTATGGGTGATGGATTAAGAAAGGTCTAGTTTTCATCAAGTTTTCTTCCAAGGAAAAGTAAGGCTAAAGGGGTGTTCAAGAGAGAATCACACACTCACAAGGTAGGTCACAAAAGAGGTATATGTCAAATTGGTTCACACTCTTCGAAGTTGCCTAAGATCAATCAAGAGATAGCATCACTTAGTTGATCGGACCAACGGGGCAAATTCTAAGATCTATCAGGCATAGTTCACAGGTAAGCTCACCACACTAGGCATTGGCACTACAAGTTAAACAAGACTCCACACTTTTGCTAGTGTGCAATGATCATCACAAGAGAATCAATTTGATACAAGGCTAGTCATAACGAGATGCAAAGAGTTCACATATTGTCTATGCAACTTCATTTGGCCTCATCATAGCCACGCATTCATGTTCGTTCGATTGAGAGCACTATTCAAGTCATTGGTATTGATTGGAACCGAGACTCAATTTTTTGCAAAAGAACAGCCACATTCAACACATGAGAGGTGGCAATAAATGTTCAAAAAATTCAAAAATTTTTGGAAGGGTCAAAATTATTTTACAATTAAAACAAGAAGGGAGCCATAAGTTCAAACATTCACAGAAAGCAGTATTTAACAAAATAATAGCTCAAAGCCCAATTTAAAAATAAAACGGCCCAACTATATATACAAAACACAGATAATAATGGTATTCACACAAAAGGTAGACTTTGCTCCACCATAATACAAAAACTATTTGTCCTCAAATGCATAAAACAGTAAGTCAAGGGTCAAATTACAGAAAGACAGAGAAAGGGCTAGAGAACAATCCTGGTTAAGCATCTTCTCCGTCTGTCCAAAATGGCATATTTGAGGTGGGGACGTTAAGCGGACCGCTGAGTGGTTTCTCTAACTCTCCACAACTTTGCTAGGCAGCCCAATGCGTCTAGTCTCAACCCACGTTCTCGAATGCTTCAGAGCTACCCTTTTGCGCTGACCAATTTAAAGTGCAATCCATGTTCCGAGCACAAATTGATAACTGAAACACTTAGGTAATGCAGGAATATATGGAAATTAGTGTGCGAAGATGCAGTTGGAGGAATGAAAGCGTGTAAAAGTGAACAAGTTGTAGAATTATAACCCCTTCTTGCTTGCAAACTGTCTAGTTCATGCTCATTCGGCGGCAGTAGTCTTGATTACTGAGTCAGTCGGCATTTCGCCGAACAGCAGTTTACTTCGTCGAGTTTTACAGAACTTCCTAAGCAAATTTGGACGTTCAAACGACGGTAAACATCGGGGTCGCCAATATGGTTGGTGATTCGCCAATACTTTTCTAGGCTCGCCAAATTTTATAGACGCCAATTTGAAGCTATCTTGAGTCAAACGACAGAATTGATTTGGTGCGCCGACCTCTTTGGCGACTCGCTGACTGGACCTGTTGCTCGTCACCCAACACTTTTTCTAACACCTTCTCACACTTCAACTTGTATAAACGTCACACTATTATTTTACCAATATGAAAATATAAAATATTAAGGGGTTTTGGGTTGCCTCCCAAATAACGCCTTAGTTAACGTCACGGCACAACGCAAGTCAGCAACTATTTTTCATCCTCATAGTCGCCTATGTTGTAATTAGGCGAGTCCTCGGTGAGTGGTGGGTAGTGACCTGATATCAAATGGCCGATTTGAGCATCCTGCAGCTGAATAGTCATGGAGTGAGAGGTTGACGCTTCATTTAGTATTTCAATGTTTTCCTTCATCTCTTTCAACATCTTCTCATATGCCTCAATTTTTTTTTGAATGAGTGAAATAGCTTCGTCATCTTGCACACCTCCCTGCTTCTTCCCATTACTGCACTCTCGGAGGGAGAAGTACTTTTCTTTTCCCATGGCTTGTACTTCCAATTCCGTGACTCGGTTGGATAGAGAAACCAACTGGGTAACTAGTGCACCCAACTCCTGCTTCTTTTTGGCTTCTTTGCTGGCTTCTACCATGCCATCATGGAGTTTTGCTACAACTTCATAGGGCTGGTATAGCTTGCCATCGGCTACACTTTTATTCTCGGGTCCAAGACCCCTATAGAAGCACTCCAGTAGTGCCTTATCTGTCATCCCATGAGATGGGCATGGTTGCAGCACCGCTTGAAACTTCAGCCACATTTCCTGAATCGTTTCATCCCCCTATTGTTTGAATGTCAAGAGGTTGTCCCTCAGATTTAACAATTTCAAGAGGGGATGGTCTGTGTGGTATCCATAATGATCATCCATTCTTATTTCCCTGCTTTGATATTCAAACTAGCAAAACAAAACTACAATTTAGATTAGTAAAGCTAAAACTAAGAAGAACCAAAAATTCTACTTAACTAAGAATTCCCAAATAACACCACTCCCCAGCAGCGGTGCCATTTTGATGTTTGCGTAATCAAGACACAACTTCCGATGAAAGTGTCTACGATCGTACAATAGTTTAGTAACCCAACCAAGGGTTGGGATCATCCCAAGAGAGTGGCTTTGAGAATTTATAGAAAAATAAAATTTAGTTCTAACTAGTCGTAGCTAAAGACATTAACGAGTAAAAACATTGTAAATTAAAAAGAGGGACACAAAAGTGTCAATTAACAATGGGGGTTTTTTGTCACAAGTAAGGTAAAAACAGCAAAATAAACAAAGGTTTCTAAGTAATGAGAGGGGATCCTTGGGATGTGACGGGAATACTGGTTAAGCTAGATTATTGGGTACATGCTTGCGATAGCAAATTTATAGATTAATAGTGACTAGGCTAAGCTTTATGTGGGAATAAGTTCTCTCTCGAGCAACTTACCCCGTTTCAAATGGGTTTCTCTCGAACACCCACTTGCCGCATAAAGACCAGCCTACACCTTACCCCACTCATTCTCTCGAGTTGAGTGTTATGATATGGGACTAGGGTTCACTCTCTCGAGCTGAACCTCATGTCGGCCCACTCCTTAGGCCATCAATCTAGTAGTCTTGATTTTGCGACTTCTCTCTTAAGCAAGCCAAAAACACATAAATAAACTTGTATTTTCAACTACAAATTTGTTAAATTCATCCACAACTACTAGATGAAATCACCATTAAAGTACATCTAATCTATCAGCAAACAAGACCCAACAACAATCTTAACCCATATTCGCTAAATCACACCCCAAGAATGGGGGTTTTTAGCCACACATCAAGAGAAAGAAATTTATACCTAAATGAGTTTGCATTCAAATGGGTATGAAGATTTAAGTCTTGTTACAGGCCAAGAATGACGAATCCAAGAGACCAAGTCCAAATCCTTGGAGATGAAACCCTTTTTTTCTTCAAGTCTTCAAAACCCTCTCAAACTCAGAGCAAAAATACTAAAAAGTACTATTCTATATGAAAATTATAATAATTGTTCGACTCCTAAAACAAAAACTCTAACTAGTATTTATAGTTATCACAGATTTGTGCTACAACGGATCGTTCGACATCATTACTCGAAATCGCCGATCAACTCGGCGATTCACCTTTTGGTGTAGTTCATCACCGTGTTGGACTAGCCTTCAGCATCGTCGTGCTCTGGGTCATTGGATGGTATGGTACTGCTTCGCGAAACTTCTCGGTGATTCGCCGACTGGTCCTTTTTTTCGCCGACTTGATCCTTTTCTTTAGGGCTTAGCACACTGGAACAAAAGGCGAAGTAAGACCCTTCGGAAACTCACCAAGTGGACTCGGCGATTCTCAAGTCTTCATTTCTTCGTTCTTTTCAGCCTCTTTGTTCGTTTTTGCGACGTAGTGTCCATGATCTCCTTAAAACTTCAAATACTTGAAACTTAAGGGTTTTTATCAAATATCGAGATAAAATAAGCATTTGAGGACACAATTTCTATTAAAATATTACCTTGGATGAGTCCAATTTGTGGACTCATCAGTCCCAAGTCAAGCGCCACCTCGATTTATTGCTACACTGGTATTGTAACACCCCGGAAACTAGTATGTTGAACTAGTGAGTTCTAGAGTTTTGTAGTGAGGTTTTGGAGTGTCATATGAGGGTTAAAACTTGTATAAACGACTCCCGTACTTAGAATGACATGTTTAGGGGTTAAACCTCCAGGTACGACCCCTTAAGGACCACCCAAGGGGTCCTTGAGGAGGATCCCAAAACAGTCCACAAAAGCTGATTTTTGTGACCTACGGTTGCAATTCACGGCCAATAGAACAACCTAAGACCCGTAGGTCTTGGGCGTAGGTCAGGCCTGAGTTTGCCTGCAAAATATGAGCCTCAGGTCCAAACCATGGATAGTAGTCCTATCCACGGTCCGTGGATGGCAGGGCGTGAGTCATGGCAGTTTTTCAGCTTTTAGTTTTTAAGTTAGTGTAGGGGTTAGTTTAATAATTAGTTGAGGGGTTAGGAGGGACGATTAGTTAGTTAATTAACCTCCTATAAATAGTTAATAGAACCTAAACTAATCACTTTAACTCATTCATCTAAAGACCCCAAAACTCTCTCCAAAAATCATCTCTCTAGAATAGAAGAAGAAGAAGAAGGAGAAGAGAAGAGAAGAGGGCAGCAACTTTGGGAGATTTTCCCCATTGATTCAATATTTGTTTAGGGCTTTCATTGAAGGTATGTAAAGATTAATAATCCATGGGTTATTCCACCCATGGAGCCCCCATAGTTTCCCCCCCAATTGTGAACTGAAAAACCCAATTCTAGCTAGGGTTGTGATTGCATTGTGGGTAGGGCTTGGGTGTGATTCCAATCTAGTGTATACCACCCAATTATGATTGATTTAACCTTTTTAGTGATATTATGATGATTTCATGTGATTTCTATTGGGAACCCTAATCTAAATTGATGAATGTGATCTTTATGGGTTGATGCCATTAGAGGTGAAATTGAAGGTCCATGAGTGATCTTCCTAGATCAACGTTGTGTGTTGTAATTGATCAAGATTAGGAATACCTAGACATGAATTAAACTAGAATCTATACTACATGATTGATCTTGACTTGTAAAGATGAAATTGAACCTTTAAGGCAAATTATGACTAGAATCACCTAGTATTAAAGAATGTGATTGAATGTCTTGTAATCTAGGTTCATAATATGCTTTCATGAGGTAGTCATTGAGAATGAGGAGTCATAGTAATGAATGATGGTCATTAGGGCTTAAGAAAGAAGCTAATATGATTAACTTTAGATCCTAAGGCTTTGAGAGTAAAATCTACATATGAGTCCAAGGCTAGTGAATAGGATTGTGTTGAGAGACCTTTACCTGCTTAATTCACCATATGAATCATAGATGGTAGGAAGTGATAGAATCACTAAGGTCATGATGAGATCCATGTCTAATGAAGAATTCTAGACATGATGCTAAGTATGAATATGAACTTAACATGAAAGACATCTCACATAGAATGATTCTTGGTTGAAAGGTTTGCTCACCTAAAATGAATCTAAGTCTTAGGACTATTAGAATGTGATGAGGCTTGTGGTGATTTCCCTAAATGACCTTTACGTGATAGAAATGTGTGGTGAGTTCCCTTACTCCAAACTAACTAAGTATGGGGGAGTGTGATGTGATTACCCTTTGTATATGTGTGACTCCCAAGGCAAGAGGTGATTACCCATTAGCCTTTATGTTGGTGATGTGGAGGAGAATACCTACATTACACCTTAAAATGGATATGGAGGTGAATACCTATATCACCTTAAAAATGGATATGGAGGAGAATACCTATATTCATCAAATATTGAACATGGAAGCGAATACCTATGATTCATTGATATGTAAGCTAAGAGGTAAATACCCTTGATTTTATGATTCCATGATATGTGTGGCTTGAGGTGACTTCCCTTGTCCTTCATGATGAACTAAACATTTATGCCTTGAGGTGACTTTCCCCCTGCATTTATGAACATGAGCATGACTAGTTTGGGATAGTAAGTCTAGATACCTCTCCACGCCATGCATGACTAAGAGGTGATTACCCTTGTCTTTATGATGTTAAGAGATGATGAACATGAATAATGAACCTAGACATGCTAAAAGAAGTACCTCATAGGGTCCAACTTTATAATGAACTAAGATTATGCTTTAAGTAGCATTTCCTAAAGTTCAAACATGATGAACTAAGATGTACCTAGTATAGTATCTCTTAGGGTTCAAAAGAAGAAGACACTAAGATAGACTTAGTAAAGTGTTTCTTAGAGTTCCAATGCTTTAAAAAGAGGGCTAGTCTCTAAGTTAAGGAACATGAGTATGATAACCTAAAGAAGAACTTATATGAGTACTAGTATGGGATGCTACTCATGCCTTGCACAAGTATGACTAAAGGTTACCTTATGAGTGTTGTCTTACATGAGTGATGCTTGATGGATTGTTGCTATAGATACCTTCCAAGATAGGATTGACTAGAGGTGATAATTCCTTTGTCTACATAATGTAAGCCAATAGTGCTACCAAAGGAGGGTGAATATGACTAGGATGACTTCAAGGTAATGCTTAGTGTGAAGGGTAGTATGGGATGCCTTTTATGCATTGCACAAGTGTTCCTTGAGGTTACTTAGGAGTATGGTGCCCTTATGGTAGAAAAGTTTAAGACTTAACTATGCCTATAGAGCATTGTTAGGATGACCAAAAAGGAATACTTGGCTTGGGTGGTATTATGGGATGTTTTTCATGCTTTGCACTTGTATGCTTTTGAGGTTACTTAGGAATGGTTCTATTATGGTATTGATGACTAAGAGTTATTTGTACTTATATGATTATGTCTTATCTCCTTTGCTCATTAACTATGTTATAATCTCTTATGCTTATGTCTTATGTTGACTAACCATTTTGAGATGCTCTTATGATGTTGTGCTAGCTTCCATACTTGGTACATTTTGTACTAACGCATATTGCCTACATTCTAATCAAATGTAGGGTTGAGGAGATTGAGTTGCTTTTGGAGGCTAGGTTTCTAAGGTGCAAGAAGAGTTAAATATTTTGGTGAGTCCTCATAGCTTCGAGGACGAAACCCACTTTACCTTTATGTCTTTTATTTTCATGTTAAGACTATTATATGGGCTGTGTCTGAAGAGTTTATTCTAAAAAGTTGTATTAGATGGTATGAGACAAAGTCTAGAAAGTCTTCCGTTTGATTTTATGAAAAATGACTTCGATTGTAAAAGGTTTAAATTTTCCCATATTTTCTACTATCTTATGTTAAGAATATGCTAAGGGCTTGTATATATGTGACCCCTTCGGGGTCAACTACGCCATGTTACGTCTAGGGGATATCCCTGGGTCGTGACAGGTACTTTAGGATACTTTGACATGTATGCTCCTAGTTGTGGATTTAGCTATTCATGCTTGATAGTTCACAATTCATAATTAGGCTAAAAGAATTCATGAACTTACAATTTGAATAGATGAAAACCGAAATCTTAAATTGAAATTCAACGTGTAATTGCATAAACCAACTTTTGGAAATTAAATTGCTAAGTGTTTGCAAAATAATTCCAAAAGACCAAAACAAAAGTATACAATAATGTCTAACACCTAAAAACGGAAATAAGAACTAATATTTATAGTACACAAATCCTAAACCAAGTAGGAAACAAACTAAGGAAATAACTTCTCAAATGCAGTTTCAATCGACGACATGACCTACGGACCGTGGGCAAACCTACGGTCTGTGGTCTCCCTCCGTGGATCAACACATGGAAATTATTTCAGGGCTTTCAAATGACGGTTGGACGTACGGTCCATGGACTGGACTATGGTCCATCACTTGCCTCCGTGGTTCAGGTACTGGAACTTCAACTTTCTAATCACAAATGACGGACAGGCAGGTCGGTCCGTCATTCGATCACGGGGTGTCGATGGCCTCCGTGGTTCCACACTTGGTCACACTTCCTTGAACCCTCATCTATGCTGCATCACCTACGGTCCGTGGTTGGCTCCATCACTGGCCACTTCTGCAATTTTCAACTGTTATCTCAATCCACCGCATCCGAACCAATTTCCTGCAAGAATACACAAAAACCATCATATCTAATAACAAAATGCTCAAGACTCACAAAAAACTCCAAGTGAAATGCATCAAAAATACCGTAAAATCACGGTATATAAACACCCTCAGTTTAAAATTGTTGTTTGTCATCAAGCGACACACTGAAACTCTAAACGACAACAAACAAACTCAAGCAATCACATGGCTTTCTCAATCAAGTCATTGACTCATTGCAAATCTTTCAATTTAGACTCAATAAGCTAACTCATGTGGATCAAAACATGCCATAGACAGACCAACAAATATCATCATATACACTTTCAACAATCACCAAGGTACCAACTCTCCAACAATGTAACTAGTTCCCTCACTTCAAAGAAATCCTTATTCACAAAAAAAATCTGATTTTTAAGTTCAACGATCCAGTCAAAACTCACGCTCAAAAGTGAACTCAATACAGTTAGTGCTCAATACCATAAACTTGCCCTTATTTTTACTGCATAGACTCTCCAAACTAGTCAGTAGGATCACTATAGGACTTTCTTAGCTTGTAACGTGGCTCAGAGTCAGGTAGGATACATTTAGATATTTTTAGTGACTTTTCTGCCCTCCTTGACATTACATTGGCTATTTACCTCTTCTCTTAACAAATTCTGAAATATTTTTATTTTCTACTCTTTTCCTGGACTTTCTTCAACACAATGTGACTTGCCTTTTTCATTATTCTTTTTCACTTTTATTTTTTTGTTATTCAGCCTCATTATCACTCTTTCTTTGTTTCTTTCCAATTCAGTAACATCTTTTTCTATCCTCTTTCTTCTTCTACACGCAACTCTTTTCATACCCTTTTCTTTCGGTTTCCTTTTTCATAGCCACCCTCAAATTATGTATTTTGCATGAGTTCATGTGCACAATGTCCGTGGTCGGACCAGGACCAAGATTAAGGTAACTTTTGAATTATCCACCCTCAACTAAGGCTTTTGGCCTAAGTTAAGGTGCACATGTCCAAGTACCCTTAGCAATAGTGGTAACACCCTCAATAGTGCTCCGCGAACCAGATGGACCACCACCTATCTCACGGGAACTATCCTGCCACAACTCCTCATCAACAATGGACTGCCTCTGGGCTACTGCCAACTCCTGTCTCTCTCTCTTTCTTTTCCATCGGGCCTCATCAGTATCCAAAGTGTGCTCCGAAAAGTGGTGGAGCTTCCCAGCAGGGGAAGGGTCGGGTGGTGGCATAGTATCACCAAATAGTGTTGACATTACCACCTCATCCTCTTCAACCTCAGGCACAGTCTCCGGTACAACCTCACCGGGGGCTAGTAGGGCATCAACATCTGATCGTAGCCTAGCCAACTCCGTATGGAAAGTGATCACATATATTATCGGTGCAGTACTCTCCAGGACTCTCAACTCAAATGAATCTAGGCGCTTGTGGACCGCCTGAATCTTTCTGTCCATTATCCGCTCCATACGAGCCTCGGACTCCTTAATAGATCGTTGCATCCAGAGCCTCATATGTTATAGAAAGGTAGCCATCTAGGCCTCCAACTTATAGACTCGGGCTAAAGGGACTAAAGTGGACCCTGAAAGGGGAGTGACTCGGGATGAGCTCACGGCCTGACTGGTGGCGGTAGAAAGGGGAGCATGTGCATCTGCAGAAGTGGGCGGTAAGGTAGTGTCATCAGCCTGGATCTGCTTCACATCCTCAGCAAGATCAGCACCCAACGGCGGTAGGTCAACCTGTGGCTCCCTCCGTGGTGTAACAAGATTAGCATTATCTTTAATGAGGTCGTTGTTCACAGTCTTAGTTTCCTTGAGCAACCTGTCAAAATGCCAAATAGGCACTAAAGCCTCCTTGTAGAGATGGAATATCAGACACAGGAAGGGCATAGTAGTGGTGGTCTTGAAGGCCCTCTCATGAATCTCGGCGATCAGAATCCGGGAGTAGTGAAGCTCAAGTCCTGCCATACTTATGCTATCATCACAACCCGGTCCCAAGTAACAATATTGTTCGCCTTGTAAGGGAGAGTTTCGTATGAACCACAGACCAAAAGAACTTCACGGCGAAGCTCAGGGTTGCCTTTCTAATAGGCAATGTCATGTTTCTTACCAACTCAATCTACTTTCTATCCTCAACTATATGATGGGCTATCCACCTTAGAAATGTCTCTCTCTACTCGGCATCTCTCTGAAATGCCCCACTCTGAGCAATACCCATCATGTAGTCGTACTCTATTGTATTAATCGGTAGAGTGTGGGATGGTCCGTAAATAAAACGGTGAATTGTAGCCTCAGAGATGTCACCAAAGAACTTCCACACCAGTGTGACCTAAAGTGGAGGTTGGTCCAGTGGCTTAGCCCTTTTAGAAATAGCATTCCAGACAGTGGCGGTGTAACAGGCATTGAACTCACGATTCATCTCCTTGCTAAAGTTGCCCGGGCTCTGAGCCATCTACTTACGTCTATGCCTCTTGAAAAGCTCCTCAATAGCGGGCACGGTATGAAGGCTCCCTGACACTACCCGGTGCTCCTCCGTAATGGTTCTAGCCATTTTCCTGTGTTCATTGAGAAGATTTCTGTCATCATATATCAGGTACTGACCCACAACGCACTATATGCTCGGCTCTGTGGTGCTAGGAACTAGCTCAACTCTGGTGTCCTTGGCATCCCCATGCTATCGGCCTCGGAAGAAGAGGCAGAAGTATCGCTGGCACTGGAGCCGGACTGTGACTCTGATGTTGGTGTTCCCCCTCCTCAGACTGGGGAGCAGTGACCTCGACCTTGTCACTAGACATAAGTATCTGTCGAGCTCGGTTCCTTTTAGTCTGAGGGGCAGTGGGGGAGCCTCTGGTGGCCACAGGGACGTACTCGTCCTCGCTGGAGTTCACAACCATGCGGCATGACGGGGCAAAAAAACACTTAGACTTGCCCTCTCTTGCATACACTTGAGCTTTTTTTGGTGCCATGGTACCTGTGGAAGACTAGTTAGTACCTAAAAAACACAAGAATGCCTAAGAAAGAATTTTAGAACAAGGTTTGTACTTGGGAAAAAACTAAAAAAAAATTAAGGCAGAAGCTGATTTGGTGACCCACGGTGGAGACCTACGGTCCGTCGATGGAGTGACAGTTCGTGGGTCTTTTTTGTAGGTCAGAGGTTCCCTTTTTGGGTCTCTGAAGTCGGAACCACGGATGTGCAGAATGGTTCCTCGATGGAATGACGTACCGTAGTCCACATTGTGGTTCACAACTTAGTAAAATAATTGTGAGCAGGTCAGTGACGGACCACGACCTACGGTCCGTCGGTTGTGGCTGTGTACCAGAAATGTGCCAAGCATGAACTTCAAAAAAATTATCCAACATTTTAAAACACACAATCACTAACTACTTCGAGTCTAAACATGCATTTCAACAAGTTATGTGGGAGTTCATCATTCTTAGGGTTTTGATTATGCAAAATTCGATTATCAAAACAGAAACAACGAAAACCCTAAGTCAAAACTTCCAACTAGACCCAACAACCTCAAGTATTCAACTTCAAATTACAACACACTCACACACCATCGTTCCAAGGGTAGGATCTACACTAGATTTCAACAAATATACCAAGCAATTAACTACCCAAGGTCAAGTTCAAGTTAGTGACTTCACAATTTAAAAAATGAAAATTTCAAAGTTTCGGTGAAGTCGATTACCTTACAAGTAAACCAAGTCGGCGAGTGCGTAAGACAAGAGTTTCTACTTTGAACTCTAACAACCTTGACATCGAACCCGAACCGTGGATGCTTGATAGAAATAGAGGTAAATTTAGGGGAAATGGAGGATTTAGGAGAAAATGGCAGATATGGGAGTATAAAGGAATTGAAATTGGAATGGGAGGATTATAAAGATGTGATGGGGAAGTTTAGTGGGTGAAATTGGGGTATTTAATCGGTTTGTAATGGTTGGGGGGAAAAGAGGGAAGTGGGAAATGAATTTAAAATGAAGGGGTTTTATTATAATGGAGTAAGCTTCGGGTCATCTAAAACCCTAACTTGGACCCATGAAACCCCGTCGACGGCCCGTGGGTCAACCTACAGTCCGTCGATGGGGACTGTGGTTCACTCCAACGTTTAGTAAAAATCAGAAAACATACTTGGGATCTACGGATGCCATCCACGGTCCCTAGGTGGACCAACGGACCGTTGATGGGACCCGTAGATCACTGCACCAACTTATTTTCTGTAGATTTTTCTTTTTGTCCCTACACACGTAGCAAACCTTATGACTTCCTTTTTAAATTTTCTAGACACTTTTTAGACACCGACCCTGTTCTATCTATATCTAGCCAACACTAAAACTAAAAATTAATAAACAACTATTTAGAAAACTACAAATTTCTAAAAAACTCCCTTTATCGACAAGAAACTCCTATAGTTGGCTAGAATTTACATCTTCAGTTGCCTCCCAAGCAACACTTGATTTAACGCCGTGGCACGAAGCACACACCTTAGTTATTCTAACTTCACTAAGATCCCATTCCTCTACCACTTTATTGATACTCTCAGATTTTCCCAAGTAGATTTTTATCCTCTGGCTGTTCACCTTGAACCTCGTTCCTTCCTTATTCTCAAGTTCAACTACTCCATGTGGAAATACTTGAGTTACTTTGAATGGCCCGATCCACTTGGACTTGAGCTTGCCAGGAAACAAGCGCAACCTTGAGTTAAATAAGAGCACCAAATCACCGACAACAAATTCGTGCTTTTTGATCTTCTGATCACGGTACTCCTTCATCTTCTCCTTATACAAGCTGAACTTTCATATGCTTTTAGGCGAAATTCATCAAGATCATTTATGTCATTCAGTCGTTGACTCGATGCGGTGCCCTAATCCAAATTCAACTTCATTAGCGCCCACATTGCTTTATGCTCTAGCTCTACATGAAAACGGCAAGATTTCCCATAAACAAGTTGGTAGGGGGACATACCTATGGGAGTTTTGAATGTAGTGCGATTGGCCCATAGAGCATCAACAAGTCTTCTCGACCAATCAATTATGTTGGCGTTCATAGTCTTTGCAAGGATTTGCTTTATCTCTCTATTTGACACCTCAACTTGCCCACTAGACTGCGGATGATATAGAGTGGCTACATTGTGACGAACACCATATTTCTCTAGCAACGCCTTAAAAAAGTTGTTACAAAAGTGAGAACCTCCATCGCTGATAATTTCCCTAGGTGTACCAAAACTGGAGAAGATACCCTTTTCCATGAATGCGGTGACACTCTTTCCCTCATTGTTTGAAAGCGCAATTGCTTCCACCATTTCGATACATTGTCAACTACAACAAGAATATACTTCATCCCATGCGAACTCACAAACGGACCCATGAAGTCAAGACCCTAGACATCGAATAACTCAATCACCAATATCGGGTTCATAGGTAGTTCTTGCTTCTTTGAAATTCCTCCTTCCCATTGGCAACGATCATAAGACTTGGCGAAATCATGAGCATCTTGGTTGATGGTAGGCCAATAATACCCACACTGCAAGATCTTATGAGCTGTCCGAATACCACTATGTTGCCCACCAACAGGCGATGAATGACACTCATCGAGTATACTCATCATCCCAATCTCGGTTACACATCGATGAATAATCCCATCAGCACAAACACGAAACAAGTAAGGCTTATCCTAAAAGAACTTCTTCACATCAGACATAAACTTTTTCCTTTGGTGAAATGACAAATCCGATGGAACCAAATCGCTTGCCAAGTAGTTAACAAAATCTGTGAACCAAGGGATAAGATCATAAGAAGCATCCAATACCTTTTCATCAGGGAACACATCATTAATCTCAACTCCATCCTCTAACTTGATCATAGCTTCCTCCTCTAGTCTGGACAAATGATCAGCAACCTAATTTTTTGTTCCCTTTCTATCCTTTACCTCAAAATCTAACTCTTGCAACAAAAGTACCCATCTATTCAACCTTGGTTTTGCATTCTTTTTAGCCATTAGATACCTCAATGCAGCATGGTCAATATGCACTATGACCTTAGTACCAAGCAAGTATGATCTAAATTTCTCAAATGCAAAAACCACCGCAAGGAGTTTCTGTTTAGTCACTGTATAGTTCTTTTGAGCCACATTCAGAGCTTTGCTGTCATAGTAAATCGGATGAAGAATTTTCTCTCGCCTTTGTCATAATACCACACCAAGGGCCACCCCACTTGCATCACACATCACTTCAAATGGTTGTCCCCAATCTGATGAAATAATTATAGGTGTTGAAGTTAACTTTTCCTCAACTCTCCAAATGCTTTCAGAAAAACATCATCAAAATCAAACTTACACTCCTTTTTGAGTAGCTTGCACAATGGGTGTGCAATTTTTAAGAAATCTTTTATGAACCTCCGGTAGAAACCTGCATGCCCAAGAAAACTTCAAACACCTTTTACAGAGATGGGTGGTGGAAACTCTTCTATTACCTCAACTTTGGCTCTATCAACCTCAATACCTTTCTGCAAAATCCAATAACCCAGAACTATGCCCTCTTTTACCATAAAGTGGCACTTTTCCCAATTGAGCACTATATTGCACTTTTCACACCGTTTTAGTACCTCAGCCAAATGTTCCAAACAATCATCAAACGAGTTACCTACCACAGAGAAATCATCCATAAATATCTCTATCATGTCCTCCACCATATTTGAAAATATCAATAACATACACCGCTGGAAGGTCGCTGGAGCATTACATAACCGGAATGGCATCCTTTTGAAGGCGAAAGTCCCATAGGCAAGTGAAGGTGGTCTTCTCTTGGTCTTCCAGAGCTATGGAGATTTGATTGTAGCCCAAATACCCATCTAGAAAATAATACCAACCCTTAGCAGTGAGACGATCCAGCATCTGGTCCATAAAAGGCATCGGAAAGTGATCTTTCTCCGTCTATGCATTTAGCTTGCGGTATTCCATAAACACTCTCCACCCAGTCACTGGCCTCATCGGAAAAAAACTCATTTTTAGCATTACAAACCACAGTGATCCCTCCTTTCTTTGGCACATACTGAACAGGGCAGACACCCTGTAGTTTAGTAGGCTAAGCTAGAGCTTGTCGTAAGGGTTAGTGTCATAAATTTCTTCCCGTACTTAGAATGAGAGGTTTAAGGATTAAACGTCAAGGTACGACTCCCCAAAGAACCAACCAAGGTCCCTTGAGGAGGACCCTAAAGCCTAACCCCAAAACTGCCCAAAAAGGTGACCTACAGATGGGACCTATAGGGCGTAGGTCCATCCACGTCTCGTGGGTAAGCTTCGTAGCTCAAACCCCCAACTAACAAGCTGCATACCATGAACCTGCAGGACGGGCCGTGGTCCTACCCACGGTCCATGGGTCATTTTCGTGGATCCTACCTGCAACACTGTCCAAATCCGGCCAAGGCTAGGGGCTTTTAGGTAATTTCCTTTTTAGTTAATTTGATGTGGGGTCATTTTGTATTGTTTTAATATACCTATCAGAAATAGGATTCAGTCGCTACAAGCCCACGGCAGAGCACTCCTAAGGCTTGGTGATCTAGGTTTAGTGACTGGGGCGGACTTCTATTCTATACATGTCTTCTTCTGTCACTATTATATAACCTCCTCGAAGAGTTTGGCACATGTCAAAGGGGAAAGCGAGGAATTCCACTTTGGAAAGGAAAATGGCAATTCCAAACGAAGGACCCTGGGGCAAGCTTCCTGGTGTGACTTTTTAAGTCATTAACTAACCCTTATAGTTCATAAGATTCCAAGACCCAAACCTATAACCAACTTTTCCCCAAACAAACTCTCTCTAGAATTCCAAGAAAGAAGAGGAAGAAAGGTGAATATAGGGTTGAAGAATCAAGCTTTTCTACCCAAATTCGTGGTGAATCTTCATCAAGGTATGGTAGCTTTTCATCTATGAGTAGCCTTCACCCATAGAAACCTTCCAAAACCCTTAATTTCAAAACTAGAAAAACCCAAAAGTTAGGGTTTGACTTCAATCTCATGGATTCCTTTCAAATTCGTTTTTAATGATTGAATTATATTTGTTTATGGATATATTGATGATTTTATATGATTTTAAGTTGAATTCCTCTAGAATCCCTGAATTTCCCTATTTTCCCAAATTGGATATTAAAGTGTGGGTATTGATTGATGCAAGTAGAATGTTATAGAATCATGAATGTAATGTATTGATTACTTGAATTCTGCATTAATTGAGGGCTTCCTTTGATTTTGATGTAGAATTTCCCCCAAGAACCCATGAAACCCCCATATCTCCAATTTATGACTTTGTGATGTGGGTGAGTTGTAGTGAGATGAATGTCATGATATTTTTTTGTAATAGTTGAGTTATTTGAATCATTTTATCTTTCATGTTTAATTTTGTAACCCTAGATGTGATTGGTTGAATGTGATCCTTGATCCAAAAGGGGTAAAGCATGAGAATGTTGCCCAATTGTGACTTCATGTGTATACTTTATGAACATGGTTGTAATCTAATTGATGTGTCGTTGAAAGGTCATTCTCATATACACACTTATAAATGATTATTCCATGATTATTGGCAATATTATTGTGTTGATTGAAAGACTATTCTCATAACACATAATGAACATAATGTGAAAAAATTTCTCACATAAATGAAGATTCTAGGTTGAAAATCAGTTCTCACCTAATTCAATCTAACATAAAGACATGGACTGTGAAATTTTATTCTCACACATGATCTAATGAGCTATCCTAATGAAACAAGATGGGAATTATGCTTAGCACCGAGTTGATATTGAAAATGAGATAGAGGCTCTCCCGTTAAGAAAGGCTGGGTTTTTAAAGTTAATCTCATGAGATGGAAGCTCCCCCGTTAAGTAAGGTTTGGGTTTCTAGAAGCAATCTCCTTATCCCATAAACTACATGTCCCCGTAGGTTATTTAGCTATTGGATCCACCTAAAAGCTAATACATTTTAGTTCTACCTTAGGCAAGTAGGACACCTTTTTCGGTGTGGGACATGACACCAGATTCCATGCAAGCTCACTGGTCTATGTCGGTTAAAGTTAATTCCCACAAGGTCAAGTCTAGGATGAACTATGGCTACTCAAGAAACCTTTCTTAGCATGGATGGGAGTATGGGCTTATATTCACGCATTGCACAAGTAAGCTTTGATGCTAGTTATGGTAGGTTCCTCTTTTGTCATAATGACTCATGAACTGAATGTGCTTGTGACTAAATAGCAATTGCATTTGATGTTAATGCTACTTGTAATGTGGTATGCTAACTTGGATTGTTGCTATGAGCTGCTTTCCTTGATGTGGTTGACTAAAAGTGAATGTTGCCTTTTCTAGAGAAATAGGCTAAGGTTGAGATTAAAAGAGGGTAAACATGAATGAGGGCCTAAAGTGACTTGCTTAGTATGGGTGGGATTATGGGATCTTATCCATGCATTACACAAGCTTGCCTTGAGGTGACTCATGAAGTGTTTCTCTCATGTCATATTAAAACTAGATGGTATTAACCATGTATATGTCCCTAATGGTATTTCTTATACTCACTAGTTGTGATTGTTATCTACCATGTTATAGTCTATGTCTTATCATGGTGTCTCTTATGCTTATGACTTGTGTTTTCACATTATCTTCAAAATGATGGTTTAAACTAATAAAGAGCATGTATTCAACTAAAATGTACCTTTTAGCATGTTTTCAAAGGTTTTTATGCATGGCTATCATACTTGGTGCATTTTTGTGCTAACCCATATTTCTTCTACATTTTTCACAAAGTGTAGGGTTTGGCGATATCGACTTCCATCCTTGTGGCTAGGATCATAGTAGATCAAGAAGAAGAAGTTTGGTAAGTCCTCATAGCATTCGAGGGCTTGACCACTATGTCCTTTAAGTCTTTCTTTTTATGATTTAGACTTTTGTATGGGCTGCATCCCAAAGATTTATTCAAAGAGTGTTATAGATGGTTTGAGACATAGTGTTGTAGACTTTCGCTTGTTTTTTTTATAAAAGACTTCGATTGTTTGGATAAAGTTTTACATTTCTGCACCATTTCCTATTTATCTTATGTTATGATATGCTAAGAGGGTTGTATGAGACTTTTCGGAGTCTTGTACGCGGTGTCACATCTAGGGGATACTCCTAGGACGTAACATACTATCAACAATAGGATATATGACTCCACCATCCAACCATTTAATAATCTCCTTTTTCACAACCTCTTGCATAGGGGGGATTCAGCCTCCTTTGATGCTCAATACTTGGCTTGCTGTCCGGCATGTGTTGAATTTTGTGAGAACAAATGCCCCGAGGAATCTCAATAATGTCCGCAATAGTCCGTCCAATAGTCCTCTTAAACCACTTGAGTACCGATACCAAGGCCTTTATTTTCCCTTCACTCAAGTCAACAACAATGATTACAGGCAAAGAGCTATTTCGTCCCAAGAATACGTACCGCAAGTGGGATGGAAGAACCTTAAATTCCAGTTTTGGAGGCTCATCAACAGACTGTTTTGCAGGTGGGGTGTCACGATTCTTCATATCTAATTCCAACCATTTTGGCTTGAAACGAAACTCGAACCTATCAAGTGCAACAACTAGCTCATCATACTCATCAATACCATCACTGTCAAAATTCATCATCACCCCTGCAAGTGCATCAACACCTAACATTTCCTCGATGGACACCTCAAATTCTTGCCCCACAATGTTATTCACCACGGATACCGATTTCAGATCACTTTCATGCTTCATAGACCTACACATGTTAAAAGTTACCTCCTCATTTTTTTATTCAAAACTTCATCTGCCCTCTCTCTATATCAACCAATGCACACCCCAGTAGCAAGAAATGGTCTCCCTAAGATGATGGGAACATCAAAATCAACTTCAGAATCTAAGATCACAAAGTCCGTCGGAAAGATGAATGACTCTACTTTAACAAGGACATCTTGCAACACTCCAATGGCCCTCTTCACTGTTTTTTAGCCATAAGTAAACGCATTGCAGTCAGTTTTGGAGCTCTTAAACCCAACTTCTTATAAATCGACAATGGCATCAAATTAATGCTAGCACCCAAATCATGTAAGGCCTTCGCAAAGTGCAACATATCGATGGTACAAGGAATAGTGAAGGCTCCAGGATCCTCTATCTTCTGTACCAATGAGCTAGTAGCAATAGCATTAAAATGTTGCAACCTCTCATCATTTTGAAAACTGACAGCCCTCTTTTTGGTCACCAAGTCCTTCATGAATTTAGCATTACCAAACATTTGTTCCAAAGCTTCTGTTAATGGGACATTTATGGATAGTTGCTTCAACATAGCTATGAACCTGCGGTATTTTCCTTCTTCAGTTTTTTTTCACTAACCTCTGTGGAAAGAGAGGTGGAGGTCTAGGCATGGGAACATATTTTTGGGTCACATCAACTTCCTTTTTTGTAGCATCTCTCGGTTCTCTAGTAACCTCAATCTTATCCGCATCTTTTTCTGTCACTCTCTCAACCTTAGACAACCTTGGGGATCAATGGTTTACTTTCCTACGCGAGTAGTGACTGCTATACGATGCCCGTCATTTTTTGAATTCTAGATGGTGTTGTTAGGAAGTGTGCCAGAGTGACGTGGGTTTACAGTAGTGGACAACTGACTAAATTGCTGCTCTAGTTGCTTTATTGACACTGCATGGGCATCCACCTTCTAACCAATCCCAGATAAATCATTATGCATATCTTTCACATTTTCACTCATCGCATCAAACCTCTTCATCAAATTTTGCATCACATACTCAATGCGAGTCATACTATTACCACCCTCTCTATCACCAGATTCTCTATTACCAGGTGGAACATAGGGCCCAACTCTCTCATTCTTGTTGCCATAGTTGTTCCGATTTTAGTTGTTATCACGTTAGAAGTTCCCATCCCAGACATAGTTTCCCTCTCGATTGTAGTTGCCATAGTTCCAACCTTGGTTTCCTTGACCTTGGCGCCAATTATCCAAATTGGAGCCTTGGGCGTTGGTTCGAAAACTCCAAGTCTGATCATTAACCAAATTCGCATCCTCCTCATAGTAACATTCCTCAACTGGCGGTGGTGGAGTCTTAGTTAGATAATTTACCGCATTCATCTTTTCTACATTTCCACTCACATGTTTCAATACCAAGCCCAATTTTGTGTTCATTTGAGCCATCTCTTCACAAATGTCATCATTAGATTGATTTAGTGCAGTTTCGACAGCAAATGTGCTCCTTCCAGTATTTGCCTTTCTAGTGCTCCATGCTTTATTGTTTTGGGAAATCCTCTCAAGTTTTTCAGCAATCTCCTCGACAGTGCACTCACCATATGATCCTCCAGCAATAGTATCGAACAAAGCCCTTTTATTGTCATCCTATCCTCTATAGAATTACTCCTTCAATGACTCATCATCTATGCGGTGATTCGGAACACTTCTCATAAACCCAGTGAACCTATCCCAAGAACTGCTTACCGACTCTCCAGGTAGTGCTGTGAAGTTGTTCAGTTTATCCTTATGATTTAACTTCTTGGACACCAGAAAATACCTTGTTATGAACACCTTATGCAATTGGTCCCATGTATAGATAGAATTATAAGGCAACTCAGAGAACCACACAACAGCATCATCGGTCAATGACAGTGAGAATACTCTCAAACCTATGACATCCATATCCCATTCCGATCGTCCTACACAACTTTTGCAGACACTTGACAATTTAGTCATGTGAGCATATGGATCTTTTGAAGCCAACCCAAAAAACAACCTTCTTGTTGTAATCATTTGGATAAGACTGTTGGTCACCACAAATGTATGTCCTGGGGGTAGAGGAGGGAAAACAATGGGCTCAGCTGATCCAACTGCATCATAGTAGACCCTGTAGTTATCACGAAACCTCGGTGCTGGCGAATTCTGCACCCTTTCTGCATTTTCAGTTAGATTACCACCATAAACCTGAGCGGGCACATTAACAACCCCATGAGGCTGCAATTCAACTACATCTCCTAGACCCTCTCCTATTGGATTATTGTGTAACTCTTGATTATTCATTTTCCTCAGAGTTCTTCTCAATTCAGGATCGTAGGGGGTCAAGGGTACGCCTCGGCTCCGTGTACTTAGCATACACAAGAGGTACGACCTGTAAAAAATAAAAACAAAATAAAAATGTATAATCAGGAAATACTTGACTAAAGTTCAATAATGTAGTTAAGCTTAATCTAAAAGTCGTGTTCCCCAGTAGCGGTGCCAAAATTTGATTCACTCAAATTACACCTCTCTTAAAGAAACATAAGTGATCGTTATCATGTAAAGAACCCAACTTGTAGGTTGGATTCGATCCCACAAGGAATATGATTTAGACTTAAACTTAACTCACAATTATCTCTTTTTAGTCAAACTATTTCCGAGAAAGGAAAATAGGGAGGTTTTTGTAACTAAAGTAACAGATTGTTAATTTGAATCAATAAGTAACAAGTAAGCAAGATTCACAGTTTGAGGTATCAATATAAGATGGAAACTAGGGTATGTGTGTTCCCTATAAGATTTTAACATAGTAATCCAAATAATAGTAATCCTATCGTAGTGTTTGACATGCAAGGCCGATAAGTTATGTATCCCTAAGTGATTGGTAATCATCGTAAGGACTTTCACTCGCGACTTGGTAAATCTATGAATGTGTGCTTTAATAACCCTTACATTCACCCCAGATTAGTCATCGTGTCAATTAACTTAGGGTATTCACCCTTTCCTCAATTGATTAAAGTCAGACTATTAGATAGCAGAAAATCCTTAACTAAATATATGTTGTTTAACCTTTTTCTCATTCATTACCCCATTGGTAAGTCAAGTAGGAACGAGGAGAGTTCTCACGTTGTACACCGCTAGAAAGATTTCTAAACGAAAAGATTAACAATACATGCATAAACACTATTCAAGAATCACTTAGTTATTATTCATACGTTGTTAATTGCTCATGGTTCCCACAACCCTAGTTGTAGATTTAGCTACTTATGCTTGAGAGTTCACAATTCATAATTAGATTAAAAGAATTCATGAACTTACAATTCGAATAGATGAAAACATAAATCTTGAATTGAAATTCAAAGTGTAATAGCAAAAACCAACTTCCAGAAATTAAATTGCTAAGTGTTTGCAAAATAATTCCAAAAGACCAAAACAAAAGTATACAATAATGTCTAACTCCTAAAAAAGGAAATAACAACTAATATTTATACTACACAAATCCTAACCGAAGTAGGAAATAAAATAAGGAAATAACTGCACAGACACGGTTTTAATCGACGACACACCCTACGGATTGTAGGTCAACCTACGATTTGTGGTCTCCCTCCGTGGATCAACACTTGGAAATTATTTCAGCGCCTTCAACGACGGTTGGACCTACGGTCCATGGACTGGACTATGGTCCGTCACTTGCCTTCATGGTTCAAGTACAGAAACTTCAACTTTCTGATCACAAACGACGGATGTGAAGGATGGTCCGTCATTCGATCTACAGGGCGTCGATGGCCTTCGTGGTTCCACACTTGGTCAGACTTCCTTGAACCCTCATCTATGCTGCATCACCTACGGCTCATCAAAGGACCTACGGTCCGTGGTTGGCTCCATCACTGGCCAATTTTGCAATTTTCAGCTCTTATCGCAATCCACCACATGCGAACCTATTTCTTGCAGGAATTACAAAAAACCATCATATCTTATAACAAAATGCTCAAGACCCACACAAAACTCCAAGTGAAACGCATCAAAAATGCTATAAAATCACGGTATATCAATTAGTGTGATCATTCTCACTCCTCGAATATATCAAAATATCATCAATGAACACTGTTACGAACATATCAAGGTATTGTCTAAACACCCTATTCATCAAATCCATAAATGCAGCCGGAGCATTAGTCAAACCAAAGGACATAACCAAAAACTCAAAATGACCATATCGGGTTCTAAAAGTCATTTTCAGAATATCTTCTTCTTTCACCCTCAATTGGTGATAACTCGATCAGAGATCAATCTTGGAGAAATAACTTGCCCCTTGAAGTTGGTCGAACAAATCATCTATTCTTGGAAGAGGATACTTGTTCTTAATGGTCATCTTGTTCAATTGCCAATAGTCAATATACATAAGAAGTGAATCATCTTTCTTTCTAACAAACAAAACTGGAGCACCCCATAGAGAGATACTCAGTTGAATGAAACCCTTATCCAACAAATCTTTCAATTGCTCTTTCAACTCCTTATGTTTTGTCGGAGCCATTCTATAAGGAGGAATAGAAATAAGTTACGTATTTGGGAGAAAGCCTATTTCGAAGTCTATTTCCCTTACGTGAGAAATACTGGGTAGATCATCTGGGAACACTTTCGGAAAATTATTCATAACGGGGACCGATTCAAGAGTAGGGGTTTCGGAATCCACATCCCTCACCCTAACTATATGGTAAACACAACCCTTAAAAATCATCTTTCTAGCTTTAAGGTAGGAAACAAACTGACCTCTAGGCATCGAATTTCCCCCCTTCCGGTAATACTTCAAAGGTTTGTCGTGGTTCTTCATCCTATGTCATAGGTTTACGAGTGTAAATTTGAGAATTTTACTGTAACACCTCTCGTGTTTGGAAACATCAAGTTAAAACTAAATTTTAATTAAGATGTTTCTTTTTAAATTCTGCATAAAATGCCTCAATTACTTACAATAAATTCTTTAGTTATGATATATTTTCATGCGCATTTATTTTATACGAAATTTATAATTTTTTTATATTTAAGCGGAGATAGTAAACCTATTTATGTTGAAGAATATTAATATTAAATAAAGTAGAGTTTATTCAAAAGAATTTTATTATAATTGTGATATATTCAAAAAGTTATATATATTTTACCTAAGAACCTATATAATACCCGAGTATTTATATAATGAGATTAAAAAGAAAATTGAATTGAATAGAGTTGGCACTACCACTTCCACGTGGAAGTGGTGGAATAGTGCAACACATAGTATATGTGGAATCCATTTAAATGGTAGTTACCTGGATGTTATGAATATTATATATATAAATATGTGCTATCTATTATATTATATATATATATATATATAAATATACATCTCTACAATTTTTGACATTTTCTCTTTATTTTTAACAGCACTTGGAGATTCATTTCGTACAGTCACCTATAAGCCTTCACATACAATAGATAACCTCCATCAATTTTTTCTTAAGCTATGATTAAATTGTGGAATATTCTTCAAGATTAAAATTGGATAGAATTCATTTATTTTATATAAAATATATATGTACACTCCAACAAACACGTTTCACTATATATATATATATATATATCTGACACCTTATTCACACATCCAACGTCTTATCCTCTTTTCTAAAAGACCAACAAGCCTATTTGAAGTGCTGCATAACTCTCGTATAGAGGAGTTCCAATGGAAAATTATTTTTGGCGTGGTATTGGCTCAGTTAAGAAAATTGATTTTCTCCATTAGGTTATTCGACCTAAAATTCCCAGGTATGTTAAGACAAAACTCTCTTTTTTCATATCGCACGAATCCTAAAAATTGTAAATCATCGAATAAGTCATTTTTTTTACTATTCTATTGCTAGGAAGACCCTCTGTGAAGGGCATTGGGATGTCAGCTGATCTTATTTCTTGAAATTATCATATCATTATTGTGTCTGTATTATTTTAGGCATACTTGATGGTTAAAGTTATTTTTCATAGAGATTCTTATTCCTTATATCTATTAGTGAGCTATTGTCCTAAGAATGAGGCTGAACTGATGAAGATTTATTATGTTATATCTAAGGGGCTGTGAAACCATTCTTTCTTATGAGGAGTTCTTACACAAATGTTGGTTGAAAATTATTCTCATACTAAGCCGGGTACCCTATTCTTTTGGTTATATACTCGTCGAACAATCTTGTTTCTAAGCAAGCTCACTCCATTGCCAAATTGGAGTCTTCTATAGTAAATCAAGTCAGGCATGTCAGTCTCCTTTTGAGTTTCTAAATGATTACTTTGCTAATGTTGAAGTCGAGTCAAGTTCTTCGAATCTATTATGAGTCTTTAGGCCTAAACGGTCGTACGAAAGTTAAATGAAGTTGCGATGAGACTCTTTAAGCACGTTAAGCTCTTTAAGAATATTCGCAGGTTTAAATTATCTTTCTAAAGTCAACTTAAGTATCAGGTTAATTCTAAAAGCCTACGAGGTACTATGAGTCGTTTACATGTTACGAAAGTGATTACGGGATTATGAGAACAAGAGTACCAATGGGCCAAGATTGGCAACATAACAAAAGTAAAATATAGGTATTAGTTATCTAGAAAGTTAAGTTAATATAAGCTTATATGCACATCTTCATTAGATTACTTGTATATAGGAATATGTCTGGTATGTGCCTTACATGTTAACTATTACTTTATTTTTCTCTAAAAGTTGCAAAATCTATGCTATATTCCTCCTCTATTGTGAAGATCCTTTGTTTTATGATATTTGTTTGTAAATAACTTGTCCTTGAAAAATATATACTATCTCAGACCAATTTTTTTTTATATATCGTGAACTTTATATTGAAGCTCATATTTTATTATATCGACATGCATGAAAGATATGCTATAGATTATAGATCATAATTATGAGGACCTATTTAAATGTTTTATAGCTGGTTATGACATTGAATACTAATTAGGGTACGCTGAAAAAAATTGATATATGGATAAGTTACAATACCTTTGCTTATACTATCTGGGTTACGTGTTTCATAATGTAAGGGGACGTTTGGTGTGAAGGATAATATCAAATAGTCCTGAGATTAAATTATAGTATTATTTAGGGGTCGGTTGATAGGCCACATTAAAATAAATAATCAATGTATTATGTATGATATTATTTAGTACTATGTTTGGTAGGAATTTAGGCCTATGTTTGGTAGGAATTTAGGCTCATAAATTCCGCATGAACTCCATACATTGAGTATCTTCGAGAGGAGTAGTATCTTCGAGTTCTAATTATTGAGTATTGAGTTTCTAATCCCCTTTGAGATTATATTTCTAATCATGGGACTATTACATGTTACCTATGAAGTCCTTGAGTTGAATTGTTCATACTCATAATTCCGCATAAACCCTATAAGTCGAACAGTCTTGAGATGAGAAGTATATTTGAGTCCTTGAGTTGAGTAATTCATGCTCATAATTCTGCATGAACCCTCTGAGTTGAGCATTCTTGAAGTGAGTAGTATCATTGAATTTCTTAAGTTCCAAGTATTGAGTTCTATCTATGGTTATTGAATCCCTTGTATTGAGTCGTTCACGTCCATAATTCGGCATGAATCATATTTTAAGATGTCTTTTTACAAACGTTTTAACTTTGTTTTAAGACTTAAGCTTTGAGTTGAGTAAAGAGTAAGAGTAAAGTTCATTTCTTCAAAGATTACATGGGAAGTAAGTATTCCCAAGAGTAAATGTTTTTTACATTTAAGATGAGAGAAAACTGAGATTTCCAAAAGAGTTTTGAGCAGTTTGAGTACCATCTATTTTAAGAGATAGATTTTTGAGTATATTATCTCAATCCACAGAAAAGTTATGTTTTTAAACATATGAGCTAGTATATTTTGAGAGTAGTATTGAGCACCAATATGGGGGAGAGTTCAGATAACTCACAGCTCTCATAAACCATGTAGCCATCATGGGTAGAAAGGATCATACTTTTTTAAATGACTCCTTAGTGCTTTTTAGCATACACTAGTGGATCCACTTAGTTAAGGCGTCCTATATGACGGCAAAGTATATGATAGTTCTGGCAATGTGGACAAGACATTGTATCATTACTTAGGCTTATAGTGGTGGTTGTCGGTTAGATAAACTCCCACAAAGTTATATTGTATTTTTATATACGCATTGAGTATTATTGTATTTTTCAATACATTGAGTTGATATCTACAGTTTTATAACTTTCCATATATATTGCATATTTTACTATTGCATTATCCTTGAGTATCATGAGTTGAGTATTTCGAGTTGAGTATCTTAAGTTGAGTATCGAGTACATTATTGTTGATTTTTACTGACTTGAGTATCTTATCCTTGAGTACTTCTGAGTTAAGTAGTTTTGAGTATCCTTGAGTTGAGTAAGTTTGAAAAGAGGTAAGTATGTTTCCTTTTTATCAAGTTTCAAGCTTATGTTTATGCTTTAGAATTCCCCTTACATGCTTGTACATTCCATGTACTGAGCCATTTGGCCTGCATCCTTTCATGATGCACATTCAGGTATTCAGGATAATCAACAGGATCTTCGTTGATACCACAAGGAGTTCGAGTTAGCTATGGTGAGCCTCCTTACTTCCGGAGGATTTCATTTACTTTTCAGTTATATCAGTTGTTAGGATGTCGTGGGTCTTGTCCCGACTTCCATCTTTGTCAGTCAGAGGCTTCATAGATAGACTGTAGAGTTTCAGAATGTTTGTTCATTTATTTTATTAAATGTATTAAAGACTTGAGTTGCCTATTGTTGGCTAGTTGAATATTCGATTTCTACTCAGAGTTATTCATTTGAGTTAAAGATTTGTAAGTTTCATGAATTTTATTCAATTTTTAAGCATTTGCATGCTTGAGTTAGTCTTCCGCTTGTAGTCAGCCAGGATGAGAATTTGCTTGGGGACCAGCAATGGTCTTCGAGTGTCGGCCACGTCCAGAGTGTAGACTCGGATCGTGACATTAAATGTCTTCTTGTAATGATATATGTACACTTTTGTTTGATGTACCGTCAACCCCTTGTTTGCAGTTACATGTTATGAGAATCATTAAATATATGCTACTTATTTTATAAATGATTTCCTTACATTCTACATACTATTTTAAGTGTTGGTACGTATACATTCTCCTCAACATGAATTTTACCGCATAAATTTTCTTCATGAAAGCTTAAAGTGATACCTATCATAATTATTTTATTCACCCTATTGATCATACATCATAACACATTCCTTTATCTTTGGTATTTATGCTGCTAATCATGACTTGTGTTCTGGATAATTTGTAAAAAAAAAAAAAAAAACCTTAGAAAGTATTAATATAAATATATATTCTTCATGCCATACTGTTCTTAGTGATATGAAATTAATTAGTACTTGTAGCTCCTATATTGTAAAAGAATGTACATGATGAGTTAACTTTTAAGCTATTAAGTATTGTTTTATCCCGTATGGCTATGAGAATCAAGTTAGTATATGTCTTTAATTCTGAGTCCTTACCGGAAGGAAGGTAATAAAGAGTTCTATATGTTTCATGTTATATATATGATGGTTGTTTGTTTGTTTGAGCAATATTGTGTATAAGGGGTAAATAAGCTCCCTAGATTAACTTTAGGTATCTTATGTACTCTAACAAAACCTTTTTCCTTAAGAACTCGTATTGTTAATAGTATGTGTGACCCATCTCATATATAAGAATATTTTATTTTGTATTTCGAACTCTTTAGAGCGTTTGCCATAAAATCACAGTATTACGTGAGTAATTATGGTATACTATGAATCTTTCGGAGCTAATAGATTATGTAGGGAGAATTATTTATGTTAAGTGAGTATATATGTAAGTGAGTAATCTTGGATTCTAGTACGAGCTCTAACTATGTATATTTGGGAGTAATTTTTATTGCCGGTCTATCAATTTTATTTTATTTTTGTTGTTGTTGTTGCTATTCGTTGAGGCATTTTTGCCATTTTTAAGATTTTACTTGTAATTTTATCAAAAACATAATTGTTAACCCACAAAGACTTGCTTACTTGTCTAGTGAGACTTGCCTATTTGTTATACAAGCTAGTTATTTATTAGTGATATGTTTTATAAGATAAAAACTTACATGATTCATGGGTTATTTGTGTATATATTATTTTATTTAAGGAAGACTCTATCACATGATTATATGATACACTACACTCTATAGGCCCAAATGTTACATGCTAATTGTCTGTGCATCGTGAATCGTATAAATCATCTATTTCTAGGACACATATATAGATTGGATGCTACTTATTGGTTACATGTCATTTTTTTTTACAAAGAGTGTATTTATATATTAGATGTTATATAATTGTATTAACACATATATAATGTTTCTCACAAGATAATTGATTCTATTTTATTAGCGTCATAAATCATTTGCTTATAGAATACGTGTGATATGAGTCATTTTGGGAATGCTACATGTTCTATAATACACTTGTTGATATGTTGTGCATTTCATCAGATAGGGCCTCATTTGCTATATGATACACAAACTTTTTGCTCGTGCATTACATGCTTCGTAGAATACTAAAACTTAGGTACGTGCATGCACAATAGAGGGTATAGACCCACAAGTCAAGGATCATTTGTTTATGTGTTATAAATATTGTAAATCACATGTTTATATGACACATGCCTCATATATCGTTAGATCGTGTGTTTGAATATCACACATTTTCCAAAGAGTATATAATTAGCATGTAGAAGTTTAATCACTCAAATGATGTATGATTTACTACCTTGAAGACAAAACTATATTTGTCTTAGAACTACGATGTAAGTGCTAATATGTCACCTATCACATGAATCCTAATAATTACATGTTAATTGTTCCTTTGAAATCATCTACTAGATTCTATTTGTAGACCATCTATTCATATAATTCTTTTATCTAGATCAGTTGTTTATATTCTATGAGTTTCACATAAAATGTGTTTGTATGTTATATGCTTTCAGAGAGTGTTAGCACATATGCTATATGGTTCAAGGCTTATTTACTCTTTGTTACTTGTCTCACAAAATATTCGATTAAATGGCATATGCCTATGTATCCGAAATCATTTTCTTCCTTGTTGAAAGTATCAGAAATTATTTATTCGTATACTACAAGTATAATACGTCACCTTATATTGTGGATTATATAACAAAGATGACTATTCATAGATTATACAAAAGAATTTTTAAAAATTTTTTGAACTATATGTCATATCTTTGAGAGTTTGTTTGTTTAAATACCTTCCTTTTTACAAAAAATATATTTATTCGTGAATGTGTTAGATATTTAAGTTGTATACATGATACAAGATTATAAGTTTACTTGTTTAAATGTTATAGAATATAGGTTCATATGACAAGTTTATGTTATTTATATGATATAAGATTTTACAGCTTTAGAGCTTATGTTTAAAGTACTTTCATCTTACCTCAATCACTAGGGGTGTGTTTGGTAGGAAGGAAAATGTTTTCCTAGAAAATGTTTTTCTAAAAAATAAGTAGATTTTAAACTTATTTTCTCATGTTTGGTTGGTGAGTAGAAAATATTTTCCAGAAAAAGTTTGTCACGCCCCAAACTCAAGGGGCGCAACTGGCTCCTAAGGCCAAAACTCAGGCCCGAGCCGACCCTGCTTAACCATTTGCTACTAGCGCATGGCAGTCACATGCATTTAAGAAAACAAACAAGCATATCTCGGCTTAAAACTAAGCCCTCGGCCGGCAAGGTCCCTGTCAACAGATCTACAAAAGAAACAGCTACTCCCAAGAGTTCATATAAAGAAATTGTCAACTGGCACAGAAGTCCTGATTGGGCCGTCAAGGCCACCATGATCTCTATACCAAAACTGAAAGCATGTATATAACAAGGCAATGCATCACACAATTAACAAGCTTTAGCAAACCAACAAACTAGGCCAGCATGGCCATAACGTAGTTATAAACCCCACACACTAGTCTGCAAGCCTCTAAGAGTATTAACGATTGACGGGACAGGGCCCCAACTTACCCATAAAAATATGTACAACAAAATCTAACAAACCTCCAAACATTGGCAGCTCCGGAGGAAAGGGGCTAGCCAATGGGATAGAAGTCAATCCTGCTGCTGAGGAGGTCTACTCAGTCGTCTGTCAGGACCTGCATGCATGA
>JAJOOR010007707.1:0-59299 GCA_036250505.1 Solanum acaule | reverse complement strand
GTAAGTTTGACATAAGAATATAACTCTTCACAAAATATAGCATGAAAATCTTGTGTTAGATGTTGGAGGTTTGATATTTTTAATGCTTCATGAAAAATCAACTTTTTACTATATCAGAGGAATTAATATATTTTAATTACTAAACGTAAGTTTTAATAATCAAAAAAGAAATTGGCTATAAAAAAGATACGTATAAAGAAAACTATTACAAAATGTCTAGGTGGTGTAATATCAAATTTATAGAAAATAATTACAAGTTTAAACGGAAAAGAAAGAAAAGTAAATAAAGACATGACATCCATAATAAAAGACATCACATTAAAATATATAGACAAAAATATTGTCATATTGATTGAATCACATTTTGTTAGAAGTCGACTTGCTATAGACAAAATGTTTCATATGAATAAAAAACTAAAATCATTAAAAAAAAAAAACAGAAAAGGAAGAATGACTATGTTAAAAATATAGAAATACTATATTTCTTGAACTATATATTAAAATTAAATATGATTTCTAGTACAATAAAATTCAATGTAACATTTAGTCATATTTTTACTTTACATTATTTCTTTATTTTACTTTTACTTATGCACTAATATTTGTACCTCTATATATGTATTAGTTAAGTACATGAATTTTCTAAACATTTGAGATTACATATAAAAAGGAAAAAGTACAAACATGTTTTAAAAAGATCAATGATTATCAAACAACGAAGAAAACATAACTATAAATGTTTATCAAAGACATACTCTTTTATGGGTCTAGTTGTGAAAATATTCTATGGAATTAACATGCTTACTCTCAAAATAATTAATTATAACTATAAATTAGGATTAACTTTATTATATTTATATCCTAAAGATAGAAGAAATGAAGAATATAAAAATATAGTAATCAATTACGAAATTACATTTAAAAATTCCAAAAGATGGAGATATGAAAATAAAAAATTCACTTACAACTTCATATTATAGAATATTCATCTTGTAACTATGATAATTTACATATTTCTCAACAAAAAGAAGATGAATATGCATGAAATTTTAAAGAATACAAATAAATGAATCAGTAAGAATTCTTACAATTACAAATTGGTAATGAAAATTGTACAAATAATGTAGACTAATCTAATGTAGAATGCAAGATGATCACAAATTTGGATGAAAGAAAGGAATATAAATAATGTTGTGTGAGTGTCTTTCGTAGATTCTTCATTACCCCCCACTTATCTTATAAATTAGACTCTTCATTACCCACATTTATAGTACATGAATATATGATTGCATTAAGATCTTGTTTGACTTTTCGTTACCCACATTTAGTACATAAATATATGATTGCATTAATTAAGATCTTGTTTGATGCATGAATTTAAATATAACTATTACTTAATATTTAATTAATTAAATAGATATTAATATTTAATTTATTTTAGAGGTAAGATAAGGGTAAAATGGTAATCCAACTTTGAGGTTAGGAGCTTCCCACTTATATATATACTAGATTCACTGGAAATGCACATGTATGTTAAGTCTTGAGATCCCTATACACGAATTATTTTATCTTTTATGTATATTTTAGGCTTTCAACATATCAATATGTATTTAATATTGCACTCATACTAAGTGAATGGCCAATCTATTTGCCTTCTTTCTTGTTGGGCATGTAGTGACGAACGTCGTATTCTTAAATTGTTATTAGGCAATTTGTTAGTATGTAATTGTGCACGAACTAGCAATTTGTCCTCTTAGTTAGGTCATGTCATGAACTGTATGTTCCCTTTTAATATTTGAAATTCAGTGTACCCTATATTTGAATAACTTTATATACACAAAAGTAATGTCTTCTGTGGTAGTTGTCTGATGTTTTTCATATCGTCTCCTCTTCCACCAAACCTAAGAATTAGTCCAATATAATTTTCATTAGCTACATGTGTGGTGTATGTTTTTTCTTGTTTGATTTCTTACAATTTGGTATTAATCAAATCTCACCTAATACTTTCTTGTAGATAGTATTTCTTGTGTATGTCCTAGTGCAATAATCTGGTTGTTCAATCATGACCTGCACTTTTTTTGTTGGCATAGATATTCCTCTAGATAGTGTAACGTATATTTTGCCATGGGAGAAAGCATGTTGTAGTAGGTATACTCGTATATTTGATATCGTTTGACCTTTAGCTTTATTTATCATCATTGCAAAAACATAGACGTATTGGAAATTGTTTCGAAATAAATTTGAGAGGGTGTCCTTCATTTTTGCGTGGAGGGGGGGGGGGGAGTGGTGATAGTTGTATTGTTGGAGTAAACACCTAGTTTGTGGCATATTGACATGTTGCTTTTTCTGCATGTATGACATTCTCGTCAAAGCCTCTACAAATCAACCATGTCCCATTGCATAAGCCATTTGAGGGGTCCAGTTTTCTCAGCAGCATGATGGAGGCATTTTCTTTCAAAATTAACCTAATGTATAAAATTAAAAGAATCATCAATTATTATGTATATGTAATCATGTAATTCTTTTCTTCTCTTTTGGGCTATGAAGTATCACAATAAGATAACTGTAAAAGTTAGGATGGATTAGACAAAGTACCTATGTGGTGGAGTCCATTGGGAATTAAGGTGTTTAGGTATAAATACTAATCATTTATTTACTGAGGTCAATTCTATGTAGTCTTTCACGCTGCAGCCTAGTAAATATTTAGTCGCTTCAAATTGTATAACTCGGACACGTTGTTCTCCACCACACACTTCAATTCGTAAGCAGTATCTATTTAAAAAGGGGAAGGGGTGGTTATAGTTGTATTGTTGGAGTAAACATCTGATTTGTAGCATATTAACCTGTTGTTTTTTCTACATGTATGACATTCTCGTAAAAGTCTCTACAAATCAACTATGTCCTATTTCATAAGCCATTTGAGGGGTCCAGTTTTCTCAGCAGCATGATGGACACATTTTCTTTCAAAACTAAACTAATGTGTAAAATTAAAAGAATCATCAAAAGTTATGTATATGTAATCGTGTAATTCTTTTCTTCTCTTTTGTGGTAAGAAGTATCACAATAAGATAACTATAAAAATTAGGATGGATTAGACAACGTACCTATGCGGTGGAGTCCATTGGGCGTTAAGGTGTTTAGGTATAAATACAGTTCATATATTTACTGAGGTTGATTCTATGTAGTCTTGCACACTGTAGCCTAGTAAATATTTAGCTGCTTCAAATAGTATAACTCGGGCACGTTGTTCTCCACCACAAACTTCAAGTCGTAAGCAGTATCTGTTTAAAACGAGGAGTCATTTAAAAGTTAAAGTTGATTTGTTTTCTAATTAGTAAATGTAGAATCGAGTTTTTATTAGAGTCAAACCTCATTTCATATTCTACATTCTCACTGTTACAATTGTTACAAGATACAGTATGTTCTATAACTTTCACTTTTTTGCTACATTTTTTGCAAGACAAATACAATGGCTCATCTTTATTAAGTATGTCTACAATTGTTGCTTTGAACTTGTACAAACAATCATGCACATCGCCAATATACCATATTTGTGATTATATTTTGGATATTAAAATGGTTATTGTTTTTAGAGAGTACAAGTAAAGGATAGTATGTACTTGTGAATCAACTAGCAATCCATCCATAATATATACCAACGGAACGTCTATGGCTCTTATCATTTCCTTACTTGGTGTTACCATAAAATATTTATTTTCAGCCTCTACCATTTGACGTCTGTATTTTCAATGAGATTACTTAATTGTATCACCCATTTTGAGTGAAATTTGCTCCATGCAAAGGTTTTAGGAACTTAAGAATTTTAGTATGTAATTACCCAACAATGATAATAGAACAATTGTGTCCTATTATAGAAACATTGAAAGTAACATGTCTACAATGCTAAAGTATAGTATGTACATTAGTTGTGATAATCGAGTTTAAATAACATTGTAGAACATATGTGTGATTAATATAATGTACCAGGTCCGTGGATTTTTGAAACTGTGGATTGATCAAGACGCTACTCATGGAAGTAGTAGATATTTCAAAAGTGCCTAGTGTGACAAGAGCTTGTTTCAAATTTGAAACAACAACTATACTCAGTTTATTATAAAAATATACAATAGTCAGTCCAACACTTTTATAGATTAGGATTCTAACGTCACATAAGTCAAGTACAGGTTTATCATCTTTCATCTTTCTAGAAAAGCACCATCATTTTCTGCAAAATCTTCTCATAGAGTAACAGTTGTATGCTCCATGCTGGGTTATTAGTTAGAAGTGAAATGTCAATACTTCACCATATCTCATTTGTAACAACTATTCCCCGTTTCTTGCTATATTCTTTTTCAATGAGGGGATTCATTGAAACTAAAACGCAAATCAAATCTTAGAATAGGTAATGTAAATTAGTAATAGAGATTACGTAATGGAGCATGAAATTAAATAACAAATTATTTGGGTGGACAGTTACCTAGAATAGCACCATTAGGTAATTTATCAACATGATCCAATGATACAAAGCCAATAGAGAATCTGTGTGTTGAAACCACAATGTCGGCCGCCTTTATGATTGTGTTATCTGTAAATGCCAATTCCACTTCTTTATGTACGCAATAGTATTTGGGATTGACGCGATCTAAGCGTCCTTTAGCAATGTAGTAACTCTTTTTTGGTTTCAAGGAGTCTTTCATGGTTTCAATATGTTTATTAAATAGTGTTGCTTGAATTTTTGTACCTAGTATTGTGAAAAGGGGTGGGGGTGTAAGTACAATATACATGAACGATAAAATAATAAGGTAAGTAAAAGTGTCAATGTTATTACCTCTTCGTTAACTAATATTATTGTTCTGAAAGTCCCTTCATGCCTTGAATTCTTGTAAGGTATTATTGAAACCCTTCAAATCACTAAGACTCTCATCACCGAATTAACAGACTACTTTTGTATCTTGTTTATCGGTACATTCCATTTTGCTAGTTCAATTTCAGTCGTCATGTGGGCTGGAGCTTGATGACTACCATTGGGAGATGAGAGCGATAATGTTAATTCTAGGCATTATTGTGTATTAGTACCATTGATGAGGGCGGCAAATGGTCGAAATCTGCATGATTTGGCAGGAATTTGATGCATAAAAGAGGGTATCATTAAGATGTAAAGTGCGGCTAAAATAAGATTACAAGTAACATATATATGTAAAGTATGTGTTTAAAATTTCCAGGGGACTGTATGTGAGCAGGTGAACCAATAATAGGCTATATAAGTAATGCTTCACGAGGAAGAAACAAAGTTGATTAGTGGTGTAAAGTATGCGTTTACATTTGCTAGGGGACTTTATAAAAGCAGGTGAACTAATAAATATATATTTGCATTAATAAACATATTTATCTCATAAAATTAGCTATTAAATAAATAATAAAAATTAAACTAAGACAAACTTCAACTGGCGTTATTACAAGTCATATGAACTTTTCTTCGTCTAAAATACTGAAGTATTAAGAAATAGTAAATAAGTAAAACAAAAGGGCAATGTTTATATAGTAATGACTATTTTGAAGCAAACTTCCTGAGAGTCTAAATCATATAAATAACATTGATAAATAAAGTCATTCTTTTGTCTTGAGCATAAAAAACAAATCGTCACAATTCTCTAAATATTGGAAAAAGATATTCAGAAGCATATATCTACATCACAAGAGAAATTGTTAACAAAATCAAATGAATTTAGACTACATCATGTTAACTTCATATATTGGAACATTACATACTAATGTATATGTTCAGCAAAAAAATAATTATTATATCATAAAAATTATATTATTTTCCTCAAGTACTCGAGGTTATGGAATAAACCCTCTTAGGATAGAACGACTTACTTCATCAGAATAGTGGTACCTCATATTTTGCTAAACTTTGAACTCACTCACGCACAATTTTTTTTATTAAAATGCAAGAAGAAGAAGAAGAAGAGTAGAATATTAGAAAAAAAAATGTGGTTGAAAAATGAGAGTAAGTCTCTCTATTTATAGTAAAAAAGGGTTGTATGAACAAATTTTTTTTGTGTCTTATTTGAAAAATCATGACCTTTCCGAGAAGTCACAACAATTTGGAAAAGTCATAACTTTTTGAAAAAGTCACAACTCTTGGGAAAAGTCGCAACTTATTGAAAAAGTCACAACTCATCGAAAAATCACAACCCTTTGAAAAAAGTCTTAACTTATTGGAAAAGTAACAAGTCATCGAAAAAGTCACAACCTAAGTTAGGGATATTATAGTAATTTAACATTCAAGTTAAGAGTTCATGCTTTTATATATATACTAGATACTAGATCTACTGCACGTTCGTTGCACGTGGTTGCTTCGTCTTAAGATTGTTACATGTATTTTAATGTATTGGTACTATATTTGGCGAACTTTGTTTTGGGTTTCCATGTTGGGCGTCAGCCGAAAGTGTTGAGTTTTAGTCACATCTGTGACCACTTTTTTGCAAGTTGGTACTATGTGGCATTGTACTTGTTCCCACACTCGTGTGTTTTGTTTTTTTTTTTGGATAATTTCCTTGTTTTTTTTTATATATCTCTTTACTTGTATGTGGGGAAACATCTCATAGATAGTCATACAATGTTTATTTGCATGTTACAAATGGGTAACATACATGCTTCATTTTGATGTGTACTCTTTGTGTAAAGTTTTATTCAAACTGAGAAGTGCATTCTTCATCTTGTCTTGTACTTTAAGTTGTGATTTGTAATTTTGAAACTCCAGTTGACTGTGTATTATACTTAGGCATTAACAGGGCATACCTATTTCTTTTTCGCTGAAGTTGGAGGTGTTTCTTGATATTGGTTGTTTCTTTGTTGCTGAATATGCAGTGGACTATTTTAGTTAGTGGATAGCGAGTATTTGCGTATGTTGGTGGATGAAGGCTGGTGTCTGTGTAGAATGGTAGAGTTGAAAGTCACGTCTGTTTGTGTTGTATTTGTATGTCTAGTCTTCGATTCTTGTACCGTAAACCGTATTTTGTTAATCTACATTTTAGTTGTACATACTATGGCTTTGTAAGTCCTTATTCATTAGGCCATACTTAGTGACCAGACACACAACTCTACTATTTGTTTTATGCCAAGTATAGTCGAGCGTCGTCCTCTTAATTTGATTGTACGTTATTTGTTGTTAAGTAACTATGCATGACTTAACAATATGCCCTATTAGTTATGTTATGTCATGAACGCCATGACCCCTTTACAATAGGGTATAATCATTTTACTGTATATTTACATAATTGAATACACACAGATGTAATGTCTTATATGGTAGTTGTCTGTTGTTGTTCATATTCTCTCCTCTTCCACCAAACTTACGAATGCATCCACCAATCCTTCATTAGCTTAATGTGGTGTGTATGCTTATTCCTATTTGATTTCTTTGAATGGTGGTATTAATCAAATATCTCCTAAAACTTCCTTGTGGACAATATTTCTTGTGTATGTCCCTGTGTGTCGCTCTGGTTGTTCAGTCATGACCAATAGTTTAATTGTCTCCATAGATATTCCTCTAGATAGTGCCACGTACAGTTGACCATGTGAGAAAACATGTTGTGGTAGGTACAATCCAACATTTGGTATTGTTTGACCTTGTGCCTTATTTATTATCATTGCAAAACATAGACGTATTGGAAATTCTTTTCGAATAAATTTGAAAGGATATCCTTCAATCTTGGGTGCTGATAGTTGTATTCTCGGAATAAACACTTGTTTTGTGGCATATTGACCTGTTGTTATTTCTACATGTATGACATTCCTGTCGAAACCTCTACAAATCAATCGTGTCCCATATCACAACCCATTTGAGGAGTCTAGATTTCTCAGCATCATTATGGGTGCATTTTCTTTCAGAACCAACCTATCGTATATAATTTAAGGATTCAACAATTGTTTTGTATTTGTAATAGTGCAATTTTTGTTTTTTCATTTGTGTTATAACCTAACATAATAATAACAGATATGTATAACTTTTGATGTATTTGATAATGTACCTATGTGGCGGTAGTCCATTTGGTGTTAAGGTGTTAAGGTATTCTTCTTGATAGTAGTTGTTGGTATCATCTTCCGCTGCGTCAAAGCTCATGTATGTTTTTGTTTCTCCTGGGAATTTTCCAATCATCAATTCATTTAGGTTATCTACAAATTCATTTCGACTTGCTAAGATGGCCTGTTCTGTTATATACTCAGCAGATCTGTAATTTTGTTCAAGGGCTGGAAAAATTTCCCTGACCAATGTTTCTTCTGGATTACCATCCTGTCTTTGTTGGACAATCATTTCTTGCGACAGCGCTATCAAGTTTTTCTTTTATTGTGGTATCTTCTCCGTTTCCAATACGTAGCAAGAACTCACTGAAAGTTGTATCTGTTCTTGCTTGCATATTTGTTGAAAGTTGTATCTTTTCCATTAAAGGCCATAAATACGACCTTACTAAACTTGCATCTACCGTCTCTGCTCGTGTAGATTTTGGTACAACAGGCAGTACTTGTCGAAAGTCACCTCCAAATACCATGACTTTTCCTCCAAACGGTGCATCTTTATCATTATATCGCGAAAGATTCTGTCGACTGTTTCAATCGTCTGCCGCTTCGCCATGGGTGCTTCGTCCCATATTATTAATTTGTCCTGTCTAATTAGTTTTGCTCCGCCACCTTGTTTAGACATATGTGTCATAGTTGTCTCATTAGCTTGTAGGGGTATTCCCAATCTTGAGTGTGCCATGCGCCCTCCAGGCGATAGTGTTGCTGCTACACCACTTGTTGCACAAGCCAATGCTATCATACCTTTTGATCTCACCTTGGCCAGTAATGCCCGATATTGGAAAGTTTTCCCGGTTCCCCCAGGCCCATCTACACAGAATAAAACTTGTGTTTCTGAATTGACCCTTTCTAGAATGGTAGTGAAAGCTTGTGTTTGTTGTTGGTTCAACTTGGATTGGGCGGCTGCATCTTCAACTGGTACATTGACATTCATTTCTTCTATTATTTCTCTACAGTCACGTGGGTCTATTTGATGTAATTGTTGTTTTATTTGTGGTATGTCATATTTGTCAACACTTTGTCCCATACTCTCCAAGTAATAATTAATACTTTTCAAGGTACATTGGAGTTGTGCCTCAGTTGTGGTGGAATGGCTCCTTTGAAAATCTTTAGATATGTCACTGTAATATGTGTCCCAGAGACTTCTCACATCCGTAGGGTTGCAATGAATTAAGATCGTTGCAAACAAACTTTGAAGTGTTGTTGGCATCTTGAAGGTGACCGCCTTGCGTAAACATTCTGAAATGTTGTTATCCGATTCTAATAACCCTCTTTCTTTGGCTGCCTCTTTAAAAGTTTCACACTGCTTTTAGTATGTTCTCAAATGAAGTGGCTCCTCGTACGTGATTTAATAATAGTCTTCCGTAATACCTTTCTCCCTCTCTAGGATTTGCTGTGATATTGAGTAGATTCATTTAGTATCTTCATTTTGTGTGATTAATTAACATGGACAGTAATTGTAATTGTCTTACCAATATTTATGCGGCCAATGACTGTGCATGATTTTCTTTTAGTCCATATTTTGGATTGTGAGTTCCATAAATAATGCTCGGGGAACTCTCTGTAAAGATAAGTGCGAGCCTCGATATCTATAGAGCACATCTTGAAATACTCTGTAAGCATAGTTTGTTGAACAAAGTCTGGTTGCACGATAGTTTGTAGATGTGACTTCTTCCAGTAGCACATTACATATGGCTTAGTCAGTATAACATAAACTGATGTTCTATCTAGGGTAGAAACTGTTAGTGTAAATCTTATTTTTCCTATAATTGTTAAATACCTGCTTGTTTGCCCGGAAGATGTAATTGTAGGTTGATAACTGCCGGTTGAATTTTAGTTAGGTTAAACTCATATATTCTCCACATTGCTTCTGGTGGTGAGACCCATCCTGCATCTTGGAAGCTTCTGATTTGATCAATGAATTTTTCCCTATCGTCAGATTCTATATATACGGCACATGTATTGTGGCCTTTATAGATATATTTGTAAAGATATTTTATTGCTTTAACTCTTGACCAGACTTCAACATTAACGTGGCAATTATATCTCATCAACAAATTGGGATTATAAGGTACAACCCATTGGTTATTCATCTTCATTCCACTTACCTCACTTGTTCTCCCATTATTTCTTCTTCTGTAAATCGGATATCCATCCTTTCCTTTTATAATTTTGTTGGTGAATGTTCTTGGGTAGTGGAATTTACATTGTCCATCTTTCATACAAGGGCTTGTCTTACGTTTCTCCCCGCAAGGTCCATGTATCATATGCTTGATAACTAATGCGCTCAATTCTGGATGTGTGTCTTTATTAGGGATTTCTACACTAATGTATCTATCATACTCATTTGGTGATCGTATCTTTTTTCCTTCTTTAAATATTAGAAGTAGGTGTATATGCGGTAAGCCACTCTTCTGGAATTCTACAACAAAAACATGTGCTGTGATGGGTCTGAATATTTCTTTCTTTAAAATTTGATCTTTCAAGTCTTACAATTTTGCTCGAAACACTCTGGTTACCAAATCGGGTCTGTCTTGAGGTAGTTGTCCTGGATGCAATTGTTCCTGAATCTCAGCCCAATCTGGGTTACATGTCATGGTGATGAACAGATCTGGTCGTCCAAATTTCTGAACCAAAGCCAATGCATCCATATACCGGCGTCGCATATCCCTAGGGCCTCCAATGAACGATCCTGGTAGTAATACCCTTTGTCCTACCTTGTCTCCTCTACACTCACTGGCACTGACACTATCAACAATACCTTGGAGTATCTCCCTTCGATAATTTGATTGCTCGAATCTATAATATTCTAGTCTGGTTGTTTCTATCTTAATGTATATGTCCACCAAAAATTGCTGCAACAATCTCACGCACAATAATAGTATGGATTTGTCACCCGTGTGTACTTGTAGTCTATAACGGTAGTACTCCCTACATAAAATACAACCTTTTGTTTCACGTCCTACAGCTACATCAATTGTTGAGAATTAGACTTAGATAACTTATCCATATCAAGTTAGTAGTAGCAGTCTATTTTAAGTTAAAACTGGTAATATGATAGTCCAATGAAATTATATTATTATTGGCTATATTGAAAAGTTCTTACCTTGTGCTTCATTGGCCAACAGCCTAGCAATAGTTTTGGATAATAATCTTGCCGATTCGACACTTGTATTTGTCGGATTTTGGCTGTTGTTGATCTGTTTGCGACATTTCTGTATTCCTTGATGCCAACCTCCTTCTCCTTTAGGTTGAATTATCAGATATTGAAGCGGATCATAACAACCATAATAATGTTTTACTCGATGTTTATTTCCTGAATGTTCGTGTACTGCAATATCTCTTTCAAACGGTGTATTTGGATTGTTTCCATCTACCCAAATTGCTGCGACCTGATCCACCGACGGTTTGTTATACACCCTTTGATCTAATGAAGCATTTGCAGCTATGCGTATTTGTAGATTTTGTAAGTTTGTATGTTCTTTAAGGCGTGAAAAGAATTCTGCAGATGGATTCCCCTCCATTATATTTCTTAATTTGGTCATGACATCCTCTGATAAGTTGGCATCTTGTAGTACCGACATTCTATTGGCTAATTCATGGTCAGTGTCATAGAAGTATAGTTGAAAGTACCATGGTCTGTCATTGTTTGGAATTAACGATGGTAGATCATGATATATCTGACCTTGTGCCTTGAAACTGTAAACTCCTTTCCTAGAAGATGCCAATTCTTTGTCGAGCTTTACTCCAAACGATGTAAAAGTAAATATGCTATTATACGCACGTATATTTTTCCTGAATAATTTTGCGTCTTCTGAATCAGCCACAAATAATTCATAAAAGTCAGCTGCTACTTCATTGGTTGCTAAATTGATACATCCCCCTGCGCAACAGAATGTTGGTGGTTCATATTCAAACCTCAAAGCATGGCAGTAGGTGCAATCTTTTTTTTCCAATTTATGATTGATGCTGGTCTAAAGTCTCCATGAGTAAGACCTATAACACAAACCATAATAATATATAGTCGGAGAATGTTATTTTATGTTGACAACAATTTTTTGGTATAACTTTAGCTGTATAATATATGAGCAAATACACCTCCGTCAACATTATCATCAGATATAGCTAGACGTTTCACTTTTTTTCCGCTTCTTTACTTGTGGTTCATGAACATGGCCATCTTCAATTTGATCAGTTGAGGGCATTATTGTATCTACTGTTTGCAACGCCTTCTCTACATCCGTCAATATTTTGTGTTTCACCCTTGGTGCAAATAGGATGTGATGATGTTATAATTTGTAATCTTTAGTCGGCCTAATAGGTGAAATTTGGCATTAAAATGACATTTCTCTAAGCATACCTCTTGTTTTGGGCGGCTGCTTCAAGTGAACTTCCAAGCTAATTTGAACTGTCCTGAAGGTAATGGTCTCCTATTTGGAATTTGTGTATTAAGAAGTTGACAATTTTATAGTGTGTGCTAGTGCAGCAGGAAGTTAAACATTTAAGGTGTTAATTAAGTAATATATAGTGGCCCAGAATTGTGGGACGTCCTATAGGTTGTCAAGTTGTCCTAATTATACGTAACGTGAAGGTATGTATGTAAGACGATAGGTTTAGTATCATTTCATTAGCGAAGAAATTAAATCCCGTATGAAATAACAAAAAGCAAATTCTGATAAGGTTCTGGCAAGGGCCCCTTAAAGAATACTCTGACCATCTATTTGATATGTCCGCGTCTATAATTATCCGGTCGAACTACTAATTGCATTCTCTATCCCCACAACCCCAATGGCTTATAATCTTGTATTACATCTTGTTCAGGCATGTTGTTGGTTGCAAGGTTATATGTTTATTTAGGGATGGGACTATATGTTTTATCACCCCCCTACGCTAGACCAGAAAATGTAAGATGGAGCCATTGTTTTACTACCACCATGGATGAAGGGGCTGCCCTGTTTGTATATTTCTAATTTAGAAAAAATGAATAATGTCGAGGTCATTATTAGGTCTAGTTTACAGGGCTGGATTATTCATCCCTTGGTGTAAATTCATGTAGGATATAATAGAATGCATATTCCTATAAGATTTTGGCAGGGGCCTTAAGGATTAATCTGGTACAGACTCTCTGTTTGATATGTCCGCGTCTATAATTATCCTGTCTAAATACTAATTGCATTCTCTATCCCCGCAACCCCAATGGATTATAATATTACATCTTGTTCAGGATTGTTGTTGGTTGCAATGTTATCTGTTTATTTACGGATGGGAATATATGTTTTATCACCGCCATACAATAGACCCAAAAATGTATGATGGAGCCACTGTTTTACTACTATCCTGGATGAAGGGGCTGCCCTGTGTGTATATTTGTAAATTTGAAAAAATGGATAATTCTGAGGCCATTATTATGTGTAGTTTACAGGGGCACGCTAATTCGTCCCTTGGCGAATATGTTCAAGGAATTGAAGGGAACCTGCAGTGTTTATTATCCATTTCGTGATGTTGTTGTGTTACTTTGAACTCTCGCAGGTGGTCTTTAATGTTAAAATAGAACAGAATAGCGTGCAAATTTAATCGATAGACACTGCGACTATATGAATGTGTGACCGGTTCCCAATGTGTTGGTATTGTGTAGCGATGGAACAATGGGATGTGATGGGTACAATATTCGGAAAGTTACTGAAGAACTTGATGAAGGTGTAAACTTTTGTGATTTATTTTTTACTGTGATGCTGGAGTACAATAGTGTTTTTAAGATAGGTGTGTTCAAGTAGTTGCAATGATTGAAGAGGCAACTTTTGCAGTGAGTTGCATTTTAAAATCAGAAAGTTGTGATGTTGTAGAGAAGGCGTGACTGTTGACTGATGGGTCACTGCTCTTTATGCGTCGTAACATTTGGTGTTGTTTTAATCTTTTATGGATTTTGAAAGTGTAGTGGTTATGTTTTGCAGGATTCTATAGTTTCAGGCAATGGGTGTTTGCTGGAAACATGGAATGTGGTGTAATAATATTGTTTTTAATTGTTAATAGTATGTAATTGTTATTGCTTCATAGGAAATTGAATGGCCGATAATATGTATTTAGTTTATGCCAATTTAATAATTAATGAAGGGACAGTATTAAAGTTTATTTTCTATTAATACAATCACCTCAATTTATGATATTGTATCAATAGAATAACTACATTTAACGAATCCGTTAGTTAAGATCCAGCATTCAGTGAAGGATGTATGATTCACCATTGTCCATATTGTACCTCTACGATCGGAAAGTGGCCATTATTATAACCTTGTTTATTCAAAGGCAGGGAGTACCAAATGGCGTGATTTATGAGTGAAATCTAGAAAGGCATGTTACCATAAGCCTATTCAAACTTCTTTCATTTAGTAACGACTCGTTCAAATATTTTATACCTACCAAAGATAAGGTAATCAGAACCCAAGTTGGAATTTGTTTAATCAAGTATTCTAATCCTACTCAATGTTGTTGGAAAAGTTCATTACTGCTAACATTTGACACACAGATCTTTACTGGTCAGGGCAACTCTTTCTAATCCATAAGATAAAGGATAGTTCTATACCAATTGCAACAGGCCGATTAGGTAGTTGAAAATTGGTCATTTAAGGGAAAAATACTGCCGACGCGATGGAAGCAAATAATATATTAAGAAGAGTAATACTTGAAAATGACATGTACGTATAATTTGGAATGTTATTTTCTGTATTTATAATGATATTATAATGGAATAGTTATTTTGAGTGTGAGTTTATTATTGATCGAAGGTAACAGCTATCCGAGGCAATGTAGGACTTCTGAGGTGTGAGCGTTTACAGTTCAGTATCGAATTGACTTCAACAATAGTTTGTATGTAATTCCAGATGGTGTATATCGTACTTGCGTAACAAATGGAACTTTCAATTGAATTAGATAGAAAATTAACAATTAGTAAGTAGTTAAGAAGATACAAACATTCAGTATGGAGTAAAAGATCCACATTGTTTTGATACATATTTCAGAAAATACATCTACTTTCTATTGGCTTTTTGTTTCTTTTGCTTGATTTGGGCCGCTCCTTCTGTGTTTTTCTTGGCCCTCTTCCTGTACATCCTTACTGATTTTACTTCGGCATCCACGATAATTGGCGCATCATCTTCCGCCTGATGTATTTCTTCAGCAATTAAGCTACGTCGTGGGTTTGAGTCTCAATTCTCACAAGGAAGTCGAATTGCTTGGCTTTACTCAACACCAATTTACAGTAGTAGTAACATTCTTCCTTCTTGATAAGATGTAAGGAATTGGATATGTTAGTTGGTAAGGTTGCCATAATGGTACACATTACAGTAAATAAATATCGGCTTACATTCAGTCAACTCTATACAATAAGTTCATACCTTTACTGAGCTTGATTCTATGTACTCTTGCACGCTGCAACCTAATATATATTTAGCTTCTTCAAAAATAATGACTCTAGCACGTCGTTCTCCATCGCACACCTCAAGTCGTAAGCAATACCTGCAAAATAGGGGGCTGTAACTTTAATATAATGTGTTTAGTAATTAGTAAATATTGAATCACGTTAAAACAAAGTAGAACCTCATTTCATATTCGACATTCTGACTATTGCAATTGTTACAAGCGGTAGTGTCTCCTATAAATCTCACTTTTTTGTGGCACTTTTTGCAAGACGAATACCATGGCTCTCAATTGTTGCTTGAACTTGTACATACAATCCTGCAAATCGCCAATAGAACATATTTGAGAATACACATTGAACATACAAATGAATTTATTTTACGGAGAGTTGAAGTATCGGTTAGTATGTACCTCTGAATCAGCGAACAACCCATCTAGAATATTGGCCAATGTAACTTTTATGGCTCTTCTCATTACCTTAGTAGGCGTTATTGTAATATCTTTGTTGTCGGCCTTTATGATTTCACGCCTGTATTTGCGATGTGGTCAGTTAATTGTATCACCCATTTAGAGTGAGGTATGTACAGTGTATAATATTGTCAATTTTTGGTGATATTAATCTGTAAGTTTAGAACAATCATAATAGAGGAAATATGTCCTGTTATAGCAATGTTCACTTACAATTGACAGTTGTGTCAGTTTGGTTAAAGTAACAATGGAGAATATATTTGTGAATTATGTAATGTACCATGCTTGAAGGTCGTTTGCTTTTTGGAACATTGGATTGATCAAGACGCTGCTCACAGGAATGGTAGAGATCCCAAATCGGCCTAGTGTGACAAGAGCATTTTAACGTTTAGAAACAATGACTATAGGCAATTTATAGTTGATAAATAGCTACAATACACGGTCGATACCTTTATAGATTGAGACTCTGACGTCACATAAGGCCAGTATAGGCTTATCATCTTGCAGTTTTTCGAGGAATGCACTGTCATTTTCAGCAAAATCTCCCCAGAGAGTGACGGTTGTATGCTCCATACTGGATCAATTGTTAGAAGTGAATAATCAATACATCATTTTATCTATACACACATGGTAGAATATGCATCATTGCAACTTACAACTGATTTGTAACAACTATTTCCCGTCCTTTGGAATTTGCATTTTGAATGAGAGGATTCACCGAAACTAAGATGCAAATCAAGTCTGGAAATAGATCATGTAAATTAGAGATTAGAATAACGTAATGGGGCATGACAATAATAGCTTAGTCATGTGGATAGTTACATAGAATAGCACCATTAGGTAATTTATCAGCATGTTCCAATGATAAAAAGCCATCAGAGAATTTGTGAATTGAAACCGCGTGCACAATCTCCTGTATGATTGTATTGTCTGTAAAGGCCAATTCAACTTCTTTGTGCACAGAAGAGTAGTTGGGGTTGATGTTATCTAACCACCCTTTGGCAATGTAGTAACTCTTATTTGGCTTCAAAGAGTCCTTCCATGTCTTGATATGCTTATTAAATAGTGTTGCTTGAATCTTGGTCCCCTATTATTAAGTGGTGGAGGGGTGGAATAAGTTCAACTAACATGAACCATTGTAAAATAAAGTAAGTAAAAGTGTCAATGTTGTTACCTCTTCATCTACTAATATTATAGTTCGGAAAGTTCCTTCATGCCTTGAATTCTTGTAAGGTATTATTGAACCCCTTCGAATAACTAAGACCCGCATCACCCAATCAACAGAGTTTTTTGGTATATTGTTCATTAATACACTCTGTTTTGCTAGTTCTGTTTCAGTCGACATTTGGGTTGGATCTGGATGAATGCAGGTACTTGGGAAAATGAGTGCAACAATGTTAACATTGGGCGTAAATGTGTATGGGCACGATTGATGAGGGCAACATGTGATAATAGTATGCAACATTTGGTGGAAATTTCATGCAATTAAGACGTTACCAGTAAGATGTAATGTGCGAGAAACATAAGGTTAGCACTAACATATATATGAACATATGTTAACGGTAATAAGATGTAAAGATGCCAATCCTAAGGTTTGGAGTATCCCAAATATAGGAATTTTATAGTTGCAACTGCTAGGGAATTTTAGATGTGCAGGCGAGGCAGTCGTATTGTTGCAGCAAGAGGGAGGAACAAAGCGAATGAATGAGGTGTTCTTGTAACCATTATTCATTGTGGAATGTGTTTCACATTGTGTGCTTGCGGAATGTCGTGAGAAATTATATGGTGCCAAGTAGTCCTGTTCTTGTGAGGTTAAAGTATTAACGGGATAAAATAGAAAAGGGATTCACTTACAATTTGTCTAAAAGCAGAGAAGAGAGTCAGATGATGCAGTTGAAAGTTATTTGCGTGCTGGAAAATCAAATTAAAGGGTGAAGGAAACTGATAGATTCATTAAGGCAGTGTTAAGAAGGAGAGGGTGTGTCGCTGCAAACCTGTGTGTTAATCGTAATATATGTTCGAGGGGGAGAAGCATTTGAGTTTGCGAGTTTTATAGTGTGGGAAGCGATGGGTCGCGACTATTTGATATTTCAGGGAAGTCGTGTTTGTTCACTGTCAATGGTTTGGAAGTGGTGATGTTCCGGAATGGTTGTGTATAGCGTACGAAGGGCCATGTTAAAAGTTCAAAAGGGGGAAGTGGCGGCTGATGCGAATGGGTGCACATAGTGCGGGTGGGGGAGGATGGAATATGGGTTATTTAGTAATTTACCATTAAGTTAGGAGTTGGTGCTTTTAAGGTAATATATAAATAATATATATATATATATATATATATGATACATGCTAGAACTCCTCCTCATTGTTTGAAAAAATGAGCATGCTTGGTCCAAAGCAAACTAAACATTATAAAATGGACTTTGGTTATTTGTTATAGTTCTCCACTAGTATTAGTTTACTGATCTATCGAAACGATACAATTGTAAAAATATTAGATACATAACATTAGGGTAGAGATATAATTTATCTATTAATAGTTTCAATCTGCCTTTAATAACATTTGACAAAGGCACTATCTGCGACCTGCTCTTCCGTCAAAGCTTTAGATCTGCTTTGTTTGCTACTCTAAATGATGTAACTACATTTCTCTTCTGATTATCTGGTGATCTTTATGGTCCAGACATCAATACAACATTGCTAGACTCACATGAAGATGAGGAAAGGATTGTAGTTTGAGTTTCTTTTCCTTAGTTGATGTAGTTCCCAATGGTTTGATCTCATGATGGTTTGATGCTTGTGCATTCTTATATTCCTGGAGGCTTGAAGTTGTAATATGTAGAGTCTGTGTAGCTACCAACCTAGGAATTTAAGGAGTGATCCAAAGTATACCATAGGTGTAACATGGCGTATAGGACCCCGAGAGGCCCTACACAAGCCACTTAGCGTACATTATACAAGACAATAGAATTTAAGGAATTCAAAAGAAAGCATTTCATATTTCAAAAGAGTTTGTGAAAGCGGTAGTCTAAACATAAGTTTCAAAAGTCATCTAATACATCATGAGAAAAGTGATTGGGATGTAACCCATACATCACATACAAAGTCTGAAAATGAAGGTAAAGAAATCGATAATAGTGTCATAATCCTTAAAACATGTGGACTCACCAACTCTTGAACTTCGAATCATCAATGGGATCAACTAGCCACGGGTATGGAGGTAGGAGTGTCGGACCGTACATTCATGGGATAATGTAGGAACAAGTATGCATTAGTACATGGAATATACTAAATATGGGGGAATATGCATAAAGTAGGCATGCTTGCATGAATGACTTAAACATGTAAGGCATGACCAATATTTGAACATTTAAAAGCTTTAAGAAGAAATGAAATGTAAATAATGAAATATGGTCAAAGACATTAACATAAAGGACATGAGAAAATCTTTGGAGAAAACATAGTCATTTTGTGGGATATTAGCTTAACCAACATTATGACCATGAGAGCTATATCATGGATATCCGATATATCCCTCATACCGAAAGAAGGGAAACCTACTTGCCAAGGTAGACTCCGTACATATAATCTTTTGCTAAAGTGGATCCACTAGCTAGGTCATTTAAGACAATCCTATGGGGGCACGTAGTTAGGGACTAGAGGTTGCTACTAGAGACTACCCTATTTGAGCCTCAACCTCAATGCCCCCTCGATGCTAAGTCTAAATCCCAACGGAATAGATCGAAAGTCAAATATCAATTTAGCATAGGAAAGGCAATGATCAATACCAATCCACGTATTTCAAGATCAAAACATAGAATAGCTCATTAAACATATTCAACATAGATGAGGAAACCTATATCATCAATGTGAATCCATATGTGAGAAATACCTTTCACAATCATGATCGTAATAAGATGTGAGAAAACCTTTCACAATAACATTGATACTTTCCTTTCAAAGCATCCTCAAATTATTTATAATAACTTCATGAAAACATGCATATCGTCATAAATTCAAAATCCCTAGGTTCATGAGTTCATCAAAGATGTATAGTTGAAATTATAATTTAGGCATGGGTCAACATAATTTCAACTAAATACCATATATTACCATTGAATTATGCTTTAGAAGACCTAATTAACAACAACCAATCACAATTGAATGAAATCCATAAGATTGGATTGAGACCCTAACCTAAACAATTGAAATTTAATTGAGAGATTTGGAAACCTTGGGGACCCCATGGAGGAAAGGACTCCATAGGAGAATACCCAGATACCTTGATACCAAAAGACCAAGATGGATGGTGAATTGAAGACTTAGATTTGAATCCTAGCTTCTTCTTGTTCTTACTTAGGTTGAGAGGAATTTAGGGAGTGAATTTAGTTAGGTTTATGAAAATTTAGGAGAATGGGGTTGAAGTGGGTAGTTTTAGGACCCAAAGGCCTTATATAGGTTTTGGGATGAAGGCCAAAACAACATAGTTTGATATAAAACAATTAGAAAAAGGCCTAAAAGCCCCTTAAAATAACTGTCGAAGCTCATCTACGGTTTGGACCTACGGTCCGTAGAACTTCCTATGGATCGTACTGGTCAACTGTAGAAAATTTCAAAAACTATTATTTTTGGACTAACTTTGATGGACCCTGTCTATGACTTGTAGGTCATCCTACGAACCATAGACACCAATCGTAGAAACCAACTTTAACCTTCAAAATTTCACTAAGTTTGGGACTACCTATGAGACCTATCTACGACTCATACATAGAGTGACGGACCATCTTGGTGAGCCATAAAGAAGTACTGGGACTTATTTTGAAAAAAATATTTCCTTATTCCTATGGTTGCAACTCTACGGCCGGTAGAAGATTCTATAGTCCGTAGATGAGACCCATAAACACAACATGCAATTCAAAAACTTATTTTCTTTCTTTTCCAAATTCTGAGGTGTTACACATTCATTCCAAAAAAAGTGATACAAGATAAGCTATGTTATTGGATATAATTAAAATACATTTACTATGAAACTTAGTAGTATCTTCCACGTACTTTGTTCAGACTCTTTACAAACGTCGAATTGTGCATGTCAGATACTCTAAAAATAGTGCATTTTGGAGAATCCAACACATGTACAAGAACAATTTTGAAGAGCCCGAGCAAGATAGCCTTTCATAGTTCAGCCGTTCAGGGGAAGAATCTAGTTGGCCATATTTTGTCTATTTTTTTAATATATATATTTCTTAACGAAATGGCTAATTTATTCTCAATTTAAATTTGAGTTTAAAGGTTCAAAGCTGAAACTTCAAAGAACTATGATGAATTTGGTTTTCTTAGAATGACGACAACAAAGACTCAAGTAAGTATTACTTGTATTCCTACACTTGGATGGTACTGGATATTACAAAAGTTTGTCACTTAATCATTGTTTTTTATACAAATTGCGATAACAAAAGATCACACCTGAAGATTTTAAAGTATTTTATTGCCATGGACTATTAAAATATATATAATGCTTGTAAAGTAGTTATTTTATGGCATCTAGCTCTTTGTCTGTTTTAATAAGGGTTCACGACTAGAATTTCACTGTTTTCCGATGGCAAAACGGAATGTAGTCGAAAAATGGGATTTTGAGATGACATTACGACTACTTCTTAGTAGTCGGCATAATAAACGTCGGAAAATCTTTACCAACTACAGCAGTCTGACTTTGCCGATTACCATAGTCGCAAAATATAAAACAAGACCCGACCATTGAAGCACCTAATGGCCGACTACTGTAGTCAGAAAACTATTAAAATAATAATTAATTAATTTAAACAGTGTCGACTACAGTAATCGTAATAGTTAATTAATTAATATATATTTTGACTACTGTGGTCAGCATATATAATTTATTTATTAATCATTTAAGTACTCTTCCGACTACTACAGTCGGTATAAATAATTAATATATTCACTGTTTAGGCAAACTTACGATTACTATAGTCGTTATTTTTTATTTTCTAAAAAAGAATTATATGATATATTATTATTGCATATATTGTAGTAGAAAAAAACTACATTTTACTACTCAGAAATATTATTTATTTGATACACCACCTGCAAAATTATACTATCATCCATCCATAAAAATTCAACAATAAAATCAAACATCAAATACATTCCTAAACATTCGAATTGCATTCAATTCGATTGAGTCTAAACGCTCAAGCATAATCAAAATCAAGTCTAATAAGTATTAAGTTGTGATTCAAAACGAAAGTAAATAGTTCAAAAGACATCTTAATCTCATAGAAAATGTCTAAACAACCATAACACAAACTACTCTTCATCAGAGTCGCTTCCTTCTTCGGTATCATCAGATTCAACCATATGTTTTGCATAAACTTTTGCACTTTAGCAAAGTTAGCTTCAGATGTTTGGAGTCGTTCTGTCAGCTCTGAATTTTTTTTACGCATTGCTTCCATTTCTTCCAAAGATTGAGAAGTAGAAGCACCAGACAACAATGGTGATGAATGACACAAGGAAGGTAGTTCTCCAAGCTCGTAAACTCTACCTTTATTCACACCTCCTGCAACATTTGTCCATATTGATGTAATATCGATAGATGATGTAGAACCAGTCTCCGAAGTAGGTTGTGTCTGACGCCATTCGTCCAAGCCTCTGTGGAATCCAATCTGAAATAAATGTATAAATGAATCAATAATTTTATTTCTTTCCGACATAATACACAATTAAGTAAAACAGACGACCATCACAAAGGAAGAAAAGATAAAGAAACTCATGTTTCCCTTCAATGGAGCAAAAAAGAAGAAGTAAAAGTTCCATAGGCATTTCTCTACTGATGACTCTTGCAACCTCTGAACAAATCATTTCACCAACTAACTGCGTGCTAGTAAAATTTCAGATCATATTAATCGATTGCATGATACTATTATACTTCCTCAGACAATACATTGTAAGTATACTAAACAAGGCATATCCAATAAACACAACAAAACAATTTAGAACAAGTGAATGTTGCAATTGGAATGTGATCTCTCTGGTCATGTGATTGCCTTGGAACTAGATGATGAGACTATTTGTAGTGGAATTAAGAATGCAAGTTCTCTTTTCAATCTCTAGTATCTTAAGAAACTAAATTTGGCTTAAAACAGGTTCAATGTTGGCATACCAGTTGGTATAGGCAACCTTACGAACTTGTAGTACCTGAATTTATCGAATGCTGATTTTGTCTTGAAAATCCCTACGATGTTATCAAGATTAACTAGGCTAGTTTGGTATTGATACTAACATTAATTGCAGCAGCTTTTTGATTGCAGGAATGAAATTGGCAGGGAAAATTGACATCAGATATAGGAACAACTCATTCAGGAACTTCAAGATATGGCTTGGTACATTCTTAAAAGCATGCCTCCCGTAGTAATATGGGAAATCTGGAGATCCTGGTGCAGCTCCAAATTTGACACAGAAAAACCTTTCATCATCAGTCTAAGTCACTGATCACCTTCAACATATATTAACTGATCAAAACTAAGTTCAAGATAATTCATGCTTCCGAGAAGTGACGGACAAGCTAGCCTCCCTCGGCCACTCCTTGGAGTCCATACATATATATATCCACATTATAATAGCATCCCAAGAGTTGTCAAAGGACACATAATTATGGCCAGATGGTGTGTACCATCCTTTAGAGTCAAAAGATGTAAACCTAATAACTTTATATAAAGTGGTAGTTAGTAAAAAAATGCTAGTTTACTCTTAATCTCTCAACTCTTTTCACTGGCTATCAGCAACAACTAAAACTTGAGAATCCCAATTTGAGACATTTCATTGAGAACTCATCAACATATCTCTTAGAGAGTTTTATAGCAGCTACTTTCAAGATACAATTACTTCTACTAAAATCATCACAAACTTTAATTACAACAGATACTTTCAGCAGGCTGTTTCTTTAATGTTGTCTTAATAGCAAAACTAAATACTAAAGAAAATAATGATCATGAGACTGACACAAATTCTAAGTATTCAGAACTTGTGCTTTATCTAACTCTAATTGTCAAATGTTATTCGATTAATAACAGATCAGTTGTCCCTGCCACTCATCCTATCTCAAGTTTAAGAGATGAGGCAAATTGTCGCTATTCTCTTCTGATTTATTGTCATTGAGATCTAAGATTCTAAGATTATGTTAAATGAAATAATATTGAAGTGTTATAACTTACAAATGTCTCCTCTGCACGTGGCTCTATCCATTCTCCCCTTGTACCATCCTTATTTCTTTTTTATGCGTCTCCTCAAATATCTCAACAATAGACACCTCTTCACCTTTTAACTTTTTCTACAAAATTAATAAATAAAAGTTATACCAAGTTCAATCGCATTTAGATTAAATTAAGGAAAATCAATAAAAACTATTACCATTTTTCGTCGATGGGCTGTGAAACTCATATAACCTCTGGTGTGTAAAGAGCCACCTATTACAGAAGCCTGAGCTACTTTTGCGCGCTCACACTCTTTCTTAAATTCAGGAGTGTTCCATTTCTCCAAAAAATTAACCCATATTTCATTTTATAATCAACTAGGCTGCTTATTATTTTTTCAAACTTCAAACTACCTATTTGAAATTCATATACGAGCTTTCTTCTCAAAAAAGACTTTTATTTTGTTCTCATAACATGGTTGACATGCACACTTCATCTGCATGATAAATAATATCATTAGATTAAAAATTCTATATTCGATAGCTAATATAAAAATAAATTTCATTTGTACCCTAAACTTATTCCATATTTGTTCTCTGATATTGTATGAAAACTCTTTACATCTACCCCAAGCACCATTGAAGAATGGTAGAATAGATTTTGAAACCATATGTGAGCCGGCATATGATGGAGCGAATCTGCATTAAACTTAACTTATGTAAGAAATACATTCATCAAAATAAAAATAACATAAAGATAACTTATTCATGCTCATCAGGGGTGATAATCAGCCTATAAAAAGCATCATATTCTCTAGTATCTCCAACATTTTTAGTCTTTGAACAATCTGGTGCGATAGTACTACTGATAGATGGTGACGCTGGTATAGGAACTCCAATATTTGACCTAGATATGCTAGGTGTCAAAGATGTTTCAGATACATCATGAGTTGATGATGGAAGCAGAGATGAAGAGCTACCATTTTGACTTATATGATAACTCAAAGTAGAATTTATACAAGGTGTGGGCACAATGTTATCGTGAAGACTTGTATTCTTGCCATGAGAAGTTGTGGAAGTATTTTGTATAGGCCCAGATTATGCTATACTAATACTAAAAAAGGAAGGTGGTAATGAAGTTGACAGAGGAGGAAAGCCAGGGGGTAATGAAGTCGAGGGAGGAGGAATAGTAGGTGGTAGTGAAATTTGTTGAGGAGGAATGGCAAATGGCAGTGAAGTCACATGAGGAGGAAAAGTGTGTTGGATTTTAAAGGTGGGAACATGAAATGAAGGGTTGTGACCTCCTGAAGGGTTGTGACTATGCCGAAGGGTTGTGACCTTTATAAAAGGTTGTGTCATTTCTAAAGGGTTGTGACCGTTTGAAAGTCCGTGCCTTTTCTAGAGTGTTGTGACCATTCTTAAAGGTTTTATTCTTTCCAAAGAGTTGTGACATTTACCCTCTGTTGGCTATAAATAGAGTTTCTCTCAGTTTCCTGCAATGAATTCTTCCCTTCTTCTACATATATTTCTTACAAAACAGAATCAATCGATCATGTCTTTGTGTGTGATTTGTTGCTGTCATTTTGAGTTCGTTGAAATTATCGAAGTTTGAGGTACCGCTACTTCTTTAATGGTTTATTCGTTTTTATCTTGGGAGGAATTAATCTGCAACCTCGGGTACTTGAGGGGATTAAATTTCTTAAGGATACACATTGGGTTCTGTGGACTCGGATAGTTCTTTATTTTTTCTTTTCATCTTTTATTATTTCTGGTTTGTTAATCTGAATACATGACAAAAAATCTTAAGAAATTTAATATTAATGGTATTTTCTGTGGTAATGAATTACTTTTATTTTTTGTGTTCTTTTTGTTGGAAAAAAAAGAAGAAAAAGAGAATTATTTTATCATATGATAAAAGAGATTTGGGATGAATTAGTACTACTTCAATATGTTCGAGTATATTTTCTATAGAATGTTTTCCTTGGATGTGTAAGATTATTTTTATTTTCTTCCCAAGTGCATTGAAGCATTGCACCCCTTCAGTTTTCGTTTAATAAATAAAATGTTATTTTGTGCATTAAGGTTAAGATATGCACTTTAATTTTTTTCCTATAATCTTGGTTTTATATAAATATGAGAAGAAGTAAATGAACAAATGTTATCTCCTAACAATATTTGAACATGCGTTTAGTTTCTTGTTGAAATTCAATGTCTTCTGAGGAAAATTGGAATATGATGGAAACTAGGAAAGAAAGGAAAAATTAGCAAAAAAAGTGACTTGCATGGAATTATTGCTGACACATAGAATTTGATTCAATGGGAGTAAAAATCAGGTTCTATCTTTATTTTCCTTGTTTATTTTTTTTATCCTTTATATGTTATGAGATTTACTTCATAAATATTATGATAAATGGTCATTATGTGATGATCACAGAATATATCTTTATTATTATTAATATGTATTCTGTTTAGAGGAGAAAAAAAAACTTTTGTAATTTCCTACTCCATGTGAAATTTGATTGTGACTGACTTTTGGAGACAAAAATCTTCTGATTTTAACTCCTTTTGGTTGAAGAATATAAGAACTTCATGAACAAATCATATTGTGCATTGGTTTGAAGAATATAGAAACTTCACCAATTTTTTAAATACTCTGTTTGAATGAATATTTTGACTTGAAGAGTACCAAATCTTCATCAAGAATATTAAGGCTAAATGATTTGAAAGAGATAAAATTTTCACCATTAGCTAGAAACAGTGTTGTATTTGAGGTTTCAAGAGATTAAAATCTTTTTGGTTTACTACTCTGTCTGAATGTGAAACTGATTCGAAGAATATAAAAACTTCATTAGATTTCAAGGTTCATTCGGTCAACGATTTAAAGAATATAATACCTTCATCGTTAAACTAAAAATAAGTTGTATAAAGATTGAATCTATATTGTTAGTATTCTAAATACTAAGTTGACTGTATGATTGTGACTGAAAGGGGAAAAACACTAGTGACATAAAATTAGTGATTTTTGTGCCTGCAATGGGCGTTTCTATGAATTAAATGTCCAAAAGAAGGCTTCGTGTTGCCAATGTGTATTTTGATGGTATCCAATTTGAAAGCATGGGAAAAAAGTATCTGGAAAATAATTTCAAATACTTGAAAAAATAATTTGAGAACATATTTAAAATGTGGGGGGTTCTTTACTTGTGATAAAGACAAAATTAGACTTACAATCTAATTTAAATTTGAAAGTACAAGATATGAAATTTAATGACATTCTAGCATTATGTTAGACCCACAAAATTCTTGGAGTATATTTGATATTGTGGTCGTTAAATCTCTCTTTACTAGTATATAATATGACTAGTATAAAACCACAAAATTATATTACTCGTTCAAAAGAATTGTATTCTTTGATGAAAAAGTGTCACCTAAAATATTGTGATTTTTCATGAAAAGATATGTCTATTAAAATAAATTTATTTGTATAGACACGAACATTGGTGAAAAGTGATCTGTTATGTTTGTGTTGTAAAACAAACATTTGAGTCATATTGCCCTTATTGGACCGAAGAGACTATGGTCATGGGTATTTCTATAACAAGTTGAATGTTATGGAAAGGTCCTTCTACAAAGGACATCTGGCAAGGTGCTGACTCTAAAACAATGTTTGTATTTGACAAAGTTATAAAAAGTAAAGAACAAAATATTTGTAGGAAAAAGTTACCTCACGGAAGGTCTTTTCAAACCGATTATTTATGTTTGTTCTTACTTTCTTAAATCAAATTGTTTGTGACATGAATGCTTAGGACATGTTGTCACGACCCCAGAGTACTCCCTAGATGTAACACGGTGTACTTGACCCCGAAGGGTGTCGCATACAAGCCCTTAGAATAATCATACACATAAAGTCATAGAAATAATGCGGAAAATTTAAAAATTTTACAATTAAAGTCAACTTCTTTTTCATAAACGGAAATAAGAGTCTAGACCTTGTCTCAATCACCATCTAGTACAATAGAGAGTACAAATAGGGTCAAAGCCCTTTACATCAATAAAGTCTCAAAAATAGAAAGTACAATAGAAGCTAGAAATGAATAGTGTTTTGACCTCGAACCATGAGGACTCACCAAGCTTAGGGAATAGTCAACCCAAGCTTCACTTGAAAGAAGTAGTACGTCTCAACGATCGGAACCTACACTCATAGTAAATGTAGAAGAAATGGGTTAGCACATAACATACTAAGTATGGAAGCATGCATAAAAATCCTCGAAATATGGTAAAAAGGACAATTTCGTTGAAAAGCATGCATTTGTCAAGTTTGAGAATCATTTATGCATTCTAATGTAAAATACAAGTCTTCGCATCTTCATCACATAAATCCTCATAACATAGTAGAACCATTACCTTAGCAACCCTAAGGTATACTTATGCAATGTGTGTTTGGCATCCCATAATACCAACCATGCTAAGTACTCATTTGAAGCCACCTTAGTCACACATATCATCTTTAGAACTCATCATAGTCCATAGTTATAGATAAGGAAATAGTCATGTACATTACTTGAACATAAGGAAAGTCATTCATTAGTATCAACCCATTCAACATACATGCATACATTCAAGTCTTATCATAGCATAAGGAACCATCCCATAATCCCTTGCAAAATCTACTTGTCCAATGTAAAAGTGAAGTCCCATACCCCCACTCCTACTAAGTAAAGCTCATAAAGAAGTCATAAGTATAGTTCATGTCATATTCATTATCTTGTCATGTAGGGAAAATACCCTTAACCGACATATACCATGTGAGCTACATGGAATCCGGTGTCGTGTAACCCTACACCGAAAGAAGCTGTCCTACTTGCCTAAGGTAGAACTAAATGTATAGCTTTTAGATAGATTCACTAGCTAAAGACCTATGTGGGCACATAGTTGTGGGATAGGGAGATTACTTCTACAAACCTAACCTATTGTATTGACGGGGGAGTTTTCATCTCATGAGATCAATTGTAGAAGACCCAACTTATTGTATTAACGGAAAGGCCTCTACCTCATTTTCCATATCCAATTGGTACTAAGAATTATTTCCCAATTTATGCATAGTTATTCTTGAATTGCATTTACATGTGTGAAGGAATATCTTGCCCTTCATTCAATACAACTCATAAAATAGTTCATAGATTCAATAGTTGAGAACTAGCTAACAACCTTAGAATTATCATGAACATGTGAGTAAACCTTTCACATTACGTTCATAGTGTTTCATGAGAATAATCTTTCAATCAACACAACAAAATTATCACCATCCTAGACAATTCATACATAGTCATGTGTAAGGGTAAGGGGAGAAAGATCTTTAAACAATACCACAATTTACACAATGGTCATAGGATCTTCACTTTCTAAGTGAATCATAAGTTCATACACAACTTTCATCAACATGCATAAACCTTCTTAATTTCACCCCTCAAGGATCATGAATCATGTATCACAATCACAACCTAGAAACACTACATTAGGCCTAAATAAAACAAGATTCAATAACTACAATACCATATAAACAATTCATAGTATTCATTATGCATCAATACACCCATCACAATTCATGAAATTGGGGTCATGGGGGAGTTCATGGGTTCATGGGAGATTTTACTATAAAAATCACCATTAAACAAAAAATCAACTATAATATAAGACAATTGACCCATTGAAATCGTTTTTAGGAAGAACCCATGGCTAGATTGAAAACCCTAGTTTTTAAGAAAACCTACTAATTGAAATAGAGAGTTTAAGGGCTTCATGGAAGGAAGTTTTCCATGAATCATGGCTCCCATACCTTGATTGGAGATCCTTCACAAAATTGAAGAGAAGAAGCTGCCCCCTTGAACCCTAAACTTGAACTTGTTCTTGTTCTTCAATGGAGTCTTAGAGAGAGAATTTTTGTTGGAGAGGAGAGTTGGTTATGTTGTGAGTCTTATGAGTTATGAGGTATTAAAAGAGTTGGTTAATAGTTAATAACTACTTTTATTTGTCTAAATAAGTAATATAAACCGTCCCCATCCTTTAATTATTAAAATAGAACTTACCTAATTTAATTCACCATTGGTCGAGATTTTGAGCAGTTTCACAGACCCCATCCACGACCCCCCACCCACGGGGCATGGATGGAACCACAGACCGTACTGGTCACTCGTGGGTTGGGTCTGGGGCTGGTCATCTTGGCCATGTTTCAGGCCTCACTCACAAGACCCCACCCACAGGGCGTGAGTAGGTCTACGGCCCGTACTGCATGGGCATGGAAAGTGACTGAGACTTTGGTCATTTGGGGAAGGCCAAGCCTTGACTCACGACCCCTACCTACGGGGCGTAAGTCAACCCACGAGGCGTGGGTGCCCCTTTCGTGGACCATGTTGGTTTTTGGTAGCTTTTATGTTAGTCCATTGGTCCTCCTCAAGGACCCTTGGGGGGTCCTTGGGGGGGCCATGCCTTGATGTTTTTAGGCACTAGGACCTTAGTACTAGGTTAGGGAAGTTACTTTAGGATTCTAATCTTTACGCTTAACTTCATTTAGGCTACTAGACTACGTGTTAGGCTAAAGCTTAGGTCATTAGATTTTCAGGGTGTTACATTATCTCCCCCTTGGGAACACTCGTCCCCGAATGATGATTCAAACACCAAACTAAGTTAGAAACTCTAGACTAGCAACCCATTATGCATGAAACATCAAAATGTGCAAAACTTACCAATGCACTATTCACCTCATGCACTATTCAAAAGGAGGAAACTTCAACTCCATATCAAGACATGGTTAATGCAACACAAGGAAGTAGGAACTACATCTACCAACCTAATATGCACAAAACTCATCAATTCACATAAACATGGGAGGAACTACCTTCTCCAAGTCAAACAAAGTTCAACACCATCATATTGAGCCAACATGTCACTTCATAAAAAACACAACTAAGCATGTTCACAAATTCACCTCATGAAGTCAAATATGCAATCATCATACTAAGATGCAAATCAACATGAGGAGCATATAAGTCATGAAAACTCAATTTATGCTAAACATGAATTCTCACAAGAACATGCATAACATAAGGAAATCATGGAAAACTCATACAATACACATGACTACCAAAACACTAAAAACTCAAGAGGAACTACTTACCTCAAGTTTGAATAGGAGTAGAAGGAAAAAAATGAGGATAGCGGGACTTCATGTCAGCCTCGGCCTCCCATGTAGCACTCTCAACTAAGTGATTCCTCCATAAAATCTTAACGGAAGCTACTTCTTTATTTCTCAACCTCTTAACTTGCCGATCTAGAATTTCTATCTCTTCATAAGAAAGGCTCTCATCAAATCCCAAACCCTCTAAAGGAATGATGGTTACCGGATCACCAATGCATTTCTTGAGCATAGAAACATAAAGTACTGGGTGAACCGAAGCCAATTCATTTGGCAAGTCTAATTCATAGGCTACTTTCCCAATATGCTTCAAAACTTGATAGGGACCCACAAACCGGGGACTAAGTTTCCCCTTTTTGCCAAAACTCATCACACCCTTCATGGGTGAGATTTTTAAAAAAAGAGACTCAATCACCAACTTCAAATTCTAGAGACCTTCTTCTAACATCGACATAAGACTTTTGCCGACTTTGGGCCGTCTTCAACCTCTCTCTAATGAGTCGAACTTTTTCAATGGCCTCATAAACTGATTCGGGACCAATTAGAGAAAATTCACCTACTTCGAACCAACCCACATGAGATCTACACCTCCTACCATAAAGTTCTTCAAACGGAGCCATGGCAATACTTGAGTGGCAACTATTATTGTAGGCAAACTCTATCAATGGTAGATGGTCATCCCATTTACCCTTGAAATCAATCACACACGCCCTCAACATGTCCTCTAAGGTTTGAATGGTGCGTTCCGCTTGACCATCCGTTTGAGGGGGGAAAGCGGTACTAAGCTTAACATTGGTACCAAGACCTTTTTGAAATGCCTTCCAAAAGTGTGAAGTAAATTGAGTACCTCGATCCAAAATAATAGACAAAGGAACCCCATACAACCTCACTATTTCCTTGATGGACAAAGTGGCATAGTCTTCCGCTGAATAAGAAACCTTGATGGGAAAAAATTGGGCTGATTTTGTCATCCTATCAACAATGACCCAAATATAATCATGTTGCCTTCGAGTACGAGGCAAACCCACAACAAAGTCCATATTTACATCCTCCCACTTCCAAGTAGGAATATCTATATCTTGGGACAAACCTCCCGGTTTTTGGTGTTCAGCCTTAACTTGTTGACAATTCGGACATTTGGCCACAAAACCCGCTATATCCTTCTTCATGCCATTCCACCAATAGACTTTCCGTAGATCACGACACATCTTGGTGGCTCCCGGATTAATAGAATACCACGAACCATGAGCCTCTTCTAAAATTTGCTCTCTTAAGCCATCAACATCCCAAACACATAACCTACCTTGGTACTTAAGCACCCCATCTCCCCCTTGGGAGAAAGCCTCAACGGATTTACCAAGTACCGATTCTTTCAACTCCATCAAAATAGGATCAAGGTGTTGTTTAGACTTTACATCTACAACAAAAGATGATTTGGAACTATGATGGACCATGACACCACCCTTGGTGGAGTCCACTAGTTGGACACCTAATCTGGCCAACCTATGCACATCACGAACTAGCTCCTTCTTCTCATCTTTTACATGGGCCACACTACCCATGGACATTCGACTTAGGGCATCCGCAACTACATTGGCTTTGCCGGGATGGTAAAGGACCCTCTTATCATAATCCTTTAAAAGTTCTAACCACCTTCTTTGTCAGAGATTCAAGTCTTTTTGGCTAAACACATATTGAAGACTCTTGTGGTCGGTGAAAACATCTACATGGACCCCGTATAGGTAGTGCCTCCAAATTTTCAAGGCAAACACCACCGCCGCTAATTCGAGATCATGAGTTGGATAATTCTTTTCATGTATCTTGAGTTGCCTTGAAGCATAGGCAATCACCTTGCCATGTTGCATAAGGACACATCCCAAACCCACTCGAGAAGCGTCACAATATACCACAAACCCATCGGTGCCCTCCGATAAGGTCAACACCGGAGCGAATGTAAGTCTATCTTTCAATTCTTGGAAGCTTTTCTCACAAGCCTCCGATCACACAAACTTAGCTTTCTTTTGAGTCAAAGTCGTCAATGGAGAAGCAATAGAGGAGAAACCCTCAACAAACCTCCTATAGTAACCGGCCTAACCCAAAAAACTTCTAATATCGGTAGGAGTTAAAGGTCTAGGCCAACTCTTGACCATATCCGTCTTCTTAGGATCTACCTCAATACCTATGCCCGACACAATATGACCAAGGAAGGCGACCGACCTTAGCCAAAACTCACACTTACTATACTTAGCATATAATTGGTGGTCTTTAAGGACTTGCAATACGATCCTCAAATGATCCATATGTTCACCCTTACTCCATGTATAGATAAAAATATCGTCAATAAAACCGATCACAAACGAATCAAGATATTGCCTAAATACCCTATTCTTTAGGTCCATGAATGTCGTCAAGGCATTGGTTAACGCAAATGACATAGCCACAAATTTGAAGTGACTGTACCAGGTACTAAAGACCGTCTTGGGAATTTCAACCCCTTTTACCCTTATTTGACGGTAACCCGAACGAAGATCTATTTTGGAGAAATAGTTAGCCCCTTGAAGTTGGTCAAACAAATCGTCAATTCTAGGAAGGGGATACTTATACTTTATAGTCATCTTGTTCAATTGGCAGTAGTCTATACACATCCTAAGGGACCCATCTTTCTTTTTCACAAACAATACCGGTGCACCCCATGGATATATGCTTGGTTGAATAAAACCCTTGTCTAACAAGTCCTTGAGTTGCTCCTTCAACTCTTTCAATTCGACGGGAGCTATTCTATAAGGAGGGATGTATATGCGTTGTGTATCCGGAAGAAGATCAATGCCAAAGTCTATTTCCCATTCGGGAAGAATGCCGGGCAAGTCATCGGGAAAGACATCCGGAAAATCACTCACCAGGGAGACCAACTCTAAAGAAGGGACCTTGGACTCCACATCCATAACCCTAACAATGTGATTCATGCACCCCTTGGAGATCATTTTCCTAGCTTTTAGATATGAAACAAATTGACTTCTAGGAATAGAATTCCCCCCTTTCCACTCTAAAATAGACTCATTTGGAAATTAAAATTTGATTACCCAGGTCCTACAATCTATTGAAGCATAACATGCACGCAACGATCCCATGCCCAAAATTACATCAAAATCAAGCGTGTCTAATTCTACCAAATCAACCAAAGTGACTTTATGAGACAAAGAAATAAGACAACTCCTATAGACTCTCTTTGCCACTACCGAGTCACCAACCGGGGTAGACACTGAAAAAGGTTCTTCTAACACATTAGGGAGTATTTCAAATTTCATAACCACAAAAGGTGTAACAAAAGATAAAAGTGGCACCAGGGTCTAACAACGCATAAACATCAAAAGAAAAGACTCGCAACATACCCGTCACCACATTCAAGGAACTCTCTTGGTCATCTTGGGATTGAAGAGCATAGAAGCGGTTCTTCTTGGGAGCATCAGAATTTGAACCACTAGGAGGAGTTTGCTTATCATCTCTTCCTTTGGTCGTACGGATTGGGCAATCTTTCAATTGATGGCCACTCTTTCTACAACCATAGCACACACCCATGATGGCAAGACATTTACCATTATGCTTCTTACTGTACTTGGCACAAGTAGGCCTCACCATAAAAGATCCCCCACTATTGCCTCATTGAGGCTTAGGGTTAGACACCTTATCTTTGTTGACGCTTGGACCACTAGAAGAGTCTTGGTTGGAAAGCCTCTTCTTGAATCTTGGTCCACCTTGACCCTCGAACTTACCCTTAGAAAAATTTCCATTATCGGTCCTTGCCCTCTTTACCTCTCTATTCTTCTTCCTAAGCCTTGTCTCCTCAACTTGTTGAGAATACACCATTAGACGTGAGATGTCCATATTATCATGAAGCATTGCCGCACGACATTTTTCCTCAATCGAGTCGGACACACCCATCAAAAATTGGCTCATCTCATCTCTAGGATTAGACACCAAGGATGGGTCATAGTTGGACAACATAGTGAATTTCAAGGAGTACTCTTGGACACACATACCTCTTTGATGAAGGTTGATGAATTCCTCAACTTTGGCTTCCCTCTTCTCACGGGGAAAGTACCTATCAAGGAATGCTTTCTTGAATACTTCCCAACTTATGGGACCCTCTCTTATATCCCTATTATCCTTCCATTAAGTATACCATGGGCCACATCCTTCAATTGATACGCGGCTAGTTCGGCTTTCTCAATAGAAGTCACCCTCATAGCATCCATTATCTTATAGACCTCTTCCACAAAATCTTGAGGAACTTCATTCACTTTGGAACCAAAGAACATATGAGGGCTCATTCTTGTGAAGTCTCTCAACCTTGAAGCCATGGTGCTCACATTAGAATTCACATGGGTTCCAAATTCCCTATTTGCTTGTGTCACCATGGCTTGGACTTGAGTTGTCATCGCTTGTGCTTGAGCCATCATGACTTGAGTCAATTTTTAGAAAGCCTCCCTTATTTCCACATTGGTCATAGTCCCCCTCATCATTAGGAGCTTGAGGATCTTGAGGAGCTTAGGGAGGAACTGCCTCATCCATATTCTCCTCTTCCATCCTCCTTGCATTCACCCTTCTTGTATTCATTGCCTATAATCACAAGAGAATGGTTAGGAAAAGGACTTCATAGAGTTAGGACTCCAAAGCACGACTAAAGAGTAATGAAAGAAGTGAATGTTCCTAAATATCTTATAGCCTCTCATTCATAAGTGTAGCGCACTTCACACATGAACAAGACTCTACTAGACATGGTTTATGAGACATCAACCTAAAAATCATCCCTAAACCTTATGCTCTGATACCAAGTTTGCCACGACCCAGGGGTACACCCTACACGTAACACTGCGTACTCGACTCCGAAGGGGATCGTATACAAGCCCCTAGCATAATTATACAAATAAAGTCATAGAAATGATGCATAAAATTTAAAACTTTTACAATCGAAGTCAACTTCTTTTTCATAAATGAAAATAAGAGTCTAGACCTTGTCTCAATCACCAACTAGTACAATAGAGAGTACAAATGGGGCTAAAGCCCTTTACATCAATTAAGTCTCAAAAATAGAAAGTACAATAGAAGCTAGAAATGAATAATGTCTTGTCCTCGAACCATGAGGACTCACCAAGCTTAGGGAATAGTCAACCCAAGCTTCACTTGAAAGAAGGAGTACGTCTAAATGACCAGAACCTACACTCATAGTAAATGTAAAAGAAATGGGTTAGCACATAAAGTACTAAGTATGGAAGCATGCATAAAAATCCTTGAAATATGATAAAAAGGACAATTTCGTTGAAAAGCATGCATTTTTCAAGTTTGAGAATCATTTATGCATTCTAATGTAAAATACAAGTTATAGCATCTTCATTACATAAATCCTCATAACATAGTAGAACCATTACCTTAGCAACCCTAAGGTATACTTGTGCAATGTATGGTTGGTATCCCATAATACCAACCATGCTAAGTACTCTTTTGAAGCCACCATAGTCACACATATCATCTTTAGAACTCATTATAGTCCATAGTTATAGATAAGGAAATAGTCATGTACATTACTTGAACATAAGGAAAGTCATTCATTAGTATCAACCCATTCAACATACATGCATACATTCAAGTCTTATCATAGCATAAGGAACCATCCCATAATCCCTTGCAAAATCTACCTGTCCAATGTAAAAGTGAAGTCCCATACCCCCACTCCTACTAAGTAAAGCTCATAAAGAAGTCATAAGTATAGTTCATGTCATATTCATTATCTTGTCATGTAGGGAAAATACCCTTAACCGACATATACCATGTGAGCTACATGGAATCCGGTGTCGTGTAACCCTACACCGAAAGAAGCTGTCCTACTTGCCTAAGGTAGAACTTAATGTATAGCTTTTAGATGGATCCACTAACTAAAGCCCTATATGGGCACATAGTTGTGGGATAGGGAGATTACTTCTACAAACCCGGCCTATTGTATTGACGGGGGAGTTTTCATCTCATGAGATCATTTGTAGAAGACCCAGCTTATTGTATTGACGGAAAGGCCTCTACCTCATTTTCCATATCCAATTGGTACTAAGCATTATTTCCCAATTTATACATTGTTAGTCTTGAATTGCATTTACATGTTTGAAGTAATATCTTGCCCTTCATTCAATACAACTCATAAAATAGCTCATAGATTCAATAGTTGAGAACTAGCTTCCAACCTTAGAATCATTATGAACATGTGAGTAAACCTTTCACATTACGTTGATAATGTTTCATGAGAATAGCCTTTCAATCAACACAATAACATTATCACCATCCTAGACAAATCATACATAGTCATGTGTAAGGGTAAGGGGAGAAATATATTTCAACAATAAAACAATTTACACAATAGTCATAGGGTCTTCACTTTCTAAGTGAATCATATGTTCATACACAAGTTTCATCAACAAACATAAACCTTCATAATTTTACCCCACAAGGGTCATGAATCATGTATCACAATCACACCTACAAACACTACATTAGGCATGAATAGAACAAGATTCAACAACTACAATACCATAGAAACCATTCATAGTATTCACCATGCATCAATACACCCATCACAATTCATGAAATTGGGGTCATGGTGGTGTTCATGGGGGATTTTACTATAAAAATCACCATTAAACAACAAATCAACCATAATATAAGAAAATTGACCCATTGAAATCATTTTTAGGAAGAACCCATGGCTAGATTGAAAACCCTAGTTTTAAGGAAAACCTACTAATTGAAATAGAGAGTTTAAGGGCTTCATGGAAGGAAGTTTTCCATGAATCAAGGCTCACATACCTTGATTGGAGATCCTTCACAAACTTTAAGAGAAGAAGCTGCCTCTTTGAACCCTAAGCTTGAACTTGTTCTTGTTCTTTAATGGAGTCTTAGAGAGATAATTTTTGTTAGAGAGGAGAGTTGGTTATGTTTTGAGTCTTGTGAGTTATGAGGTGTTAAAAGAGTTGGTTAATAGTTAATAACTACTTTTATATGTCTAAAAAAGTAATATAAACCGTCCCCACCCTTTAATAATTAAAATAGAACTTACCTAATTTAATTCACCCTTGGCTGAGATTTTGAGCAGTTTCACAGACCCCTTCCACGACCCCCCACCCACGGGGAGTGGATGGACCCACAGACCATACTGGTCACTCGTGGGTTGGGTCTGGGGCTGGTCATCTTGGCCATGTTTCAGGCCTCACTAACGAGACCCCACCCACGGGGCGTGACTCGGTCTACGACCCGTACTGCAGGGGCGTGGAAAGTGACTAAGACTTTGGTCATTTGGGGAAGGCCAAGCCTTGACTCATGACCCCCACCTATGGGGCGTGAGTCCACCCATGAGGTGTGGGTCCCCCTTTTGTGGACCATGCTGGTTTTTGGTAGCTTTTAGGTCAGTCCATTGGTCCTTCTCAAGGACCCTTTGGGGGTCCTTGGGGGGGGGGGGGAATGTCTTGACGTTTAGGCAATAAGACCTTAGTACTAGGTTAGGGAAGTTATTTTAGGATTCTAATCTTTACGTTTAACTCCATTTAGGCTACTAGACTACGTGTTAGGCTCTAGCTTAGGTCATTAGATTTTCGGGGTGTTACACATGTCAATTACAAAACCTTGATATCAACTAGAATAGTTGGCAAAGGCAATCTTTCGTTGAAAGTCATTTCAGTACATGTACACTATAGATTCTCTTCGTTATATCACTTTTCTATCTCATCTATCTTACTTCTTGATTAAGTAGCCCTGGAATCACTTCACTCCGGGCGACAAGCCTACTCATCATTTTAAAATTTTTTAGCTCATTTGGTCTGCGCGGTCAAATCGGCTCTCCTGCCTATGTATCCCATGCCCGGTGCCGTTGATATGTCTGATGGGAGAGATCCACCAATTCCTTTATTTTAGTGTGTTGTATCCTCTACAGGGGTGGAGTACCCTCTATTCAATATATGATTTCCTGCCCGGAGGGATATGGAAACATTGAATTCACCAATTTGCGAACTTTTCTTTTATTCTTGACACATGTCATGCTGGATTTGAAGAAATAGAAATGAAAGTCTAATTCCGCTAGAGAAAGTTGAATATGAATTAAACCAAAGAGGAGTTTTTGACTCAAAAAGTAGTGGCAGGAAAGGAACTGATCAACTTAAAAATTTTGCCTAACTTTTAGTGCAATAAATCAAAATGTCAAGTATGTGTTGAATCTAAGTATGTTAAGCATACTTATAAATTTATTGAAAGGAATTTTAATCCCTTAGAATTAATTTACACTAACATTTGTGATATGAAGTCAACACCATCTCGTGGTGGGAAAAAATGTTTCATAAATTTTATTGACAATTGCACTAGATATTGTTATGTTTATTTGTTGAATGGTAAGGATGAAGTGATAAAAACATCTAGACAATATAAACTGAAGTTGAAAATAATTTTCATGATTATAAGTGGTATCTATGAAGAATATGAATTTTCTTTTGCAGAAAAATATTTGGAAAATGGAACCATCCATCAAATTACTGCACATACTCACCTCAATCTAATGAAATCATTGATAGAAAAAAATAGAACTTTGATGGAAATGTTGAATGTCCTACTTATAAGTTCAGGTTTACTACAAATTTTGTGTGTGTGGAGGGGGGGGGGGGTGCTATCAGTATAATAAAAGAGAACAACAAAAAGTTTCTCTGTTCCGAAAGAGAGAAACAAAAAAGTTTTGTGTGTTAATAAAGGGAGCAACAAATATAAAACTTTTGTTTGTTAAGAAAGTAAGCAACAAAAAAATTTATTTTTTTAGACTTTTTTGTATCCTGATAAAGAATTGATTGTCGACCCTTAAAGTATATACACACAATAACTCTTGAAAGATAGTGATCTAACAATTTCCAATATAGTCTATTCCATATGAGAAATTGAAATGAGGGAACTATTTCCCAAAGGATCAAAATAGGACCTAAGACTGTGGATTGTATGTTCATTGGATATGCTAAAAAATAGTAAAGCATATTGATTTATGGTTCATAAGTCTGAACTGTCGGATAGTCAAGTTAAAGGTCGAAACGACCTTGGAATGAACCAAAGGAGAATGTACATAATAACGAAAATTCAGAGGCGTAGTAAATTCAAAGGACATTTACTTCCTTTGGGTTTGATTTTGTAACATTTTTTGTTGAAAAATGAGTCTCATATATTCGAAGAAGCTATATCTTCTATGGACTCATCCCTTTTTGGAAAGAGATTGTCAATAGTAAGATAGATTCAATCTTGAGCAACCATACTTGAGAGTTGGTTGATCTTCCTCCACGAAATTATAAACCTTTGGGTTCAAAGTGGATCTACAAAAGGAAAAGAAAATTGATGAAGCTATTGACAAATACAAAACAAGACTTGTTGTCATAGGCTTTAGACAATAAGAAAGCCTTGATTATTTTGATACATAATAGCCACTAACTAGGATTACATCAATTAAGATGTTAATTGTGTTAGTTGCGGTATACGACCTTCAAATTTGTCAAAATGGATATGAAATCATTTTTTAAAAAAATGGATAATTGGAAGAAGAAATTTACATGGAACACCCCGGGGCTTTGTTGTTCTTGGTAAAGAACAGAAAGTCTATAAACTTGTTAAGTCGCTTTATGGACTAAAAACAAGCGCTCAAATAATGACATGCGAAGTTTGACCAAACTATGTTGGCAAATGAATTCAAGATTAATGAATGTGATAAATGTTTTTGCATTAAAGACACTCCAAATCACAAGATCATTGTTTGTTTTTATGTTGATGACATGTTGATCATCAAAAGAGACATTTCTGACATAAATGCTACTAAGCATATGCTAGAAAGTAACTTCGATCTGAAAGACATTGAAGTTACTGATGTGATTGAAAAGGTACTTGACAAGTTCAAGTATTTGGATTTCAATATTGTCAAGACTCCAATAAATGTGAGCTTTGTACTTCAAAAGAATGAAGACAAAAGTGACTCACAATTGGATTATGCTAGAGTATTGAGAAGTATGATATATATCATGAAGAGTACGCGGTCAGATATAGCATGTTGCTATTAGTAAACTGAGGTGGGTCACAAGTAATCTCAATCAAACTCATTGGATGACAATGAAAAATGTTTGGGAGTATTTAAAACATACTTAAAACCTATTGTTTTGCATTATAACTAATATTCAATAGTATTGGAAGAATATAGTGATGCAAATTGAATCACCAGGTCAAATGAAGTAAAATCCATGAGTGGATATGTATTTACTCTTTGTGGAGGAGCAGTCTCTTGGAAATATTTCAAAGAAAAATGTATCGCTCACTCTACTATGAAATCTGAGTTTATCACTATAGATAAGGCCAGTGAAGAAGTTGAATGACTCTGAAATTTCTAGAAAGATTTTTGGCCCAAACCATTAGCTCTAGTATGCATACACTGTGAGAATTAATATGCAATAGGTAGGGCTTGGAACATGATGTATAACGAAAAGTATCATCATATATTACGTAGACATAATATAGTTAGAGAACTACACTCTAGTGGAATTATCATAATTGACTATGTAAAGTCAAAGGATAATGTGTCGGACCCACTTTAAAAAGGCCTTACTAGAGAGGGAGTTGATAGATTATCAAAGGGAATGGGATTATGGCCGAAGATAAGTCATTGTGGCGGTAACTCTACCTAGAAGACTTGAGATCCCAAGATCTAGGTTCAAGGAGATCAAACAAAGTCATAGATGACGGTTCAACATTGTCAAATTACTTTTTTATGGTTCATTCTCATGATAAGACAATGTTCACTAACAAAGATAAAAACATTACGACTTTTTAATGGTTTCTAAGTTTGATACAGGGTATATCAAATAGTGTATCTACGGGATAACACATTTAGAAATCACCTATGTAGGTGTGAAGTGTAAGCCACTTCAAGGAGAATCTGGTAAGGTCAGTTCTCTACACACTTATAAACCAAGACGTGTTCATGACTGAAACGAACAAAACAATGAGAATCCAAAGCAGTTCAAGGGTTGATGGTGTGACTTATGTTGTCTAGGTACACATTAAATCTCGACGGTTCAAAGATATCAAATCTACTGATTGATCGAGTATATCCGATATATGTTCACTATGGAAAGTTTAAAGGGAAACCCACTTATCCAGATGCAATCAATCCATACTTACGAATCACACAGTTTTTCATGCATATGTTTTAACAATAGTCATTCCATATTCAAGTGGGGGATTATTGGGTTTTAAAGGCGTGAACAGGAAATGAAGGGTTGTGACTCCCCTGAAGGGTTGTGACTATGCCGAAGGGTTGTGACCTTTATGAAAGGTTGTATCCTTTCTAAACGGTTCTGACCGTTTGAAAGGTTGTCCATTTACAAAGTGTTGTGACCTTTCTGAAAGGTTGTCTTCTTTCCGAATACTTGTGACCTTAACCCTTTGTTGGCTATAAATAGAGAGACTTTCTCTCATTTTTTTGCAATAAATTCTTCCCTTCTTCTACATGCATTTCTTACAAAATAAAATCAATCGATCGTGTATGTGTGTGTGATTCGTTGCTGTCATTTTGAGTTCATTGAAATTATCGATGTTTGAGGTACCGCTACTTCTTTAATGGTTTATTCGTTTTATCTTGGGAGGAATTAATCTGCAACCTCGGGTACTTGAGGGGATTAAGTTTCTTAAGGACACACAGTGGGTTTTTGGACTCGGATAGTTCTTTGTTTTTCCTTTTCATCTTTTATTATTTTTGGTTTGTTAATCTGAATACAGGAGATAACAAGGTGGGTGGCAATGAATTCGCCTTAGGAGGACCAACATGTGGCTGGCTTGATTGACTTGTATGGGGCAATGAAGCTGGTGGAGAGAATCGTATTGTTTCCTCTTATTTGCATGCTTTCGACGCTTTCCAGATGTCTTCTTCATTTCTTAAAAAGATACTCAAAATATGCATAAGGATACGTGTACAAAAGAAACTTATATTATTAAATTTTGAAGCATAAACAAATCCTTCTATTGAAAAGATATGCTTAAAATAAATGATTACAACAACTCAATAATTATCAGAAGAAAACTTAATATCCTATTTATCATAATACAACTCAATATCTTATTTATCATAATACAACTCAATATCTTATTTGAAAGGACATACAGCAAACACCAATCCCAATTAAGTCATCACAACAATATAGTACTATTAACTAATAAAGTAACATCAAGAATTATCAAATATCAAGTCAACTAAAATGATATTGAAACTATTGCAGCAAGGACAAATGCATTGGAGTAACTTATAACTAGGTAGATAATTAGGAATAGAACATAGTAGTGGTTGATTGTGTCTTACTTCATGAGAATCAAGCAACCAATAAGTAAATTTTCTTTTGCTACACTCAAACACTTGAACTGATGGTTAGCTTGTCAGATTATGATTTGTTCTGCTATTAGTTTTAATGACATCTAAATTATGTCGAAGAAGGTTATGCTTCCAATAAGGTAACTCTCAAAATATACTTTGTTTTGTCCAATTATGTGTAACACCATAACCAGGTATCTTAGATGGTGGAGAATTTGTTACCTTAGGTAGATCCCTAACCTAGATAGGAGTATGTTTTAATATTAAGGGGTCGTTTGGTAGGCCACATCAAAACAAATAGTCCATGTATTATGTATGATATTATTTAGTACTATGATTGGTAGAAATTTGGGTCTATGTATAACTAATCCATGAATTAGTTATACCTCCTACATGGTATTATAGGATATATTACTAATACCTTCCATTTGGAGGTATTAATAATACATGAGATATAATACCATGGGATAAGTTTATGCAAAGACAAAATATCCCCCAAATCATTTTAATTATTTTGTTTATTTTCTTGATTTTATGTTTTTTATTTGTACTAGTAAATTTATTTAAATATATTAGCTTACAAATAATTTAGAGAGAGTTGTTTGTTACTATATAAATCCAATACAAATTAATACAATATTTGAAATGTGAGTTGTTTAAGATTAACTAATTAAAAAGATAAATATATCACCACATGATGTTTGTGATCTTAATTATATATATTTGTGTGGTTTTATAATTATTTATATATTTTGAACAATTTATAAAATTGCATACATATAAAAATTACAACTTGCAATTTTTATATGTTAATGTAGATAAGTTGATAGTCTATCATTTTTAAAATTGAAAATTGACATTTTTAAGTGATCAATTTACTAAGATGACAATTATTTATCCTCAAATAATTTAAGTGAAAAAAAAAAGGCAAACATGACAACAAAATATTTCTTCTCATAGCTAGTTAGAAGGCCATAAAAAATAATAATGTCTGGTAATTATTTACCTTAACCCAATTACATAATAATTCAAGAGTATAATTGGAAAGAATATATTTATAAAATTTTAATCCAAACACAAGATGAGGTGGAAAAAATGAACCAAACACTTGTAAAAATAAACTCTGCATTACTAATCTATGCACTATTAATCCTTGCATTACTAATCCCTGCATTATAAATCTTTGCACCAAACAACCCCTAAGTTTCATTGAAAAAAGTCATGAACTCTCGTGGCTGATGCTAAATACTATATTTCATCTATGTTGTGTGTCACGACCCAACCCACCGGGACGTGCAAGCACCTACATACTACCACCTAAGTAGGAGAACCCTTACATCCCAATAATTAAAACATGCTGAAGATTTATGAGAACAGAGATAAATGTAAAAACATGATTTTATAAATACTAACCTTAGACACTCTTTTAGTTAAAACGTGTAAAGTAATTTAACAACTCCCATGAATCTAGTCTAAATAGGTACAAGAGCTACTAAGAGTACATCTGGACAAGATAATTGAAAACACAACTCCCACCATGCGGAAGGAAGAATAGAAGTTGCTGGAGAGTTCTTCGTCTTCACCAAATGAAACGTCACTAATCCTGCATCTAGACTATGTCAAAAGACATAGCAAGAGTAGTATCAGTACAAAACACACATATTGGTAGGCATCATCAGCCAACCCGACGCCCACCACATAAAATAAGAAACCAACTAGTAGAAATATACAATAGACCACTCGCTCCTCCACTTTTACCCTCTCTTGAAATACCTCCAATAGACACTAGTATTCTGACCATTGACATCCTTCTCAATCAACCTACCTACCAGGTACTTGATCATAGCCTAGCCATTCTACCACATTAAGAAATTCCCCAAACACAACCACCGATATTTTAGCCAACTGTTCACGTCATACCCTTACTTCCTCGTCACACTAACCAACCATGGTCACATAGTACCTTAAATCAAGCTTTCTTCCTACTAAACCCAATCTCTTTTCCCCAAAGTGAAATATGCCTAAGCATATTTCATCACACCCGCTACTTCTACTTCTCACCATTACAACACACGAACCACCCTTACTATCCATCACTCGCCTCTTGAACACTTTATCCTTCTACTATATCTAACAAGCTTGCTTAACCCAAGAACTATCAATATTAATATTCATAACATGTATCCCCTAAGTTCAACATGAGCAAGTCAAACAACATTATAATCACATGTATATATCGAACATGTACCACATTATCAACATTTACGAACAACGAACCACTTCACATTTTATATCAAGTCACACAATTTTGCCACATCATTGGTCCTCTCATGGAACCCAAACCCAAATAGTTAGCATAACAGAGCGTAGTACCCGATCCAATTAGTTATGCTGGAACGTGGCAACCGATCCCATAGTTATGACAGAACGTGGCAATCGATCCAAGTTAGTTATGCCGGAACGTGGAAACCGATCCATTCAACACACCACAATCACAGTCACAATCACAAGTATATCCTCAAGATCATACATTTAAGTCATGATTTCATGGCAAGGATAATTCATCTATCTCATATACAACAAGTGTGATTAACAATGCATCATTCTTATACATATACAAGTATCATAATGAAGCAAGAACAAACAGACATCACACAATCATAGAATCACAACTATCACCTATGGATTATTCATGCAAACCCTAATTCAGCCATACTCAGCCCTAATTCCTCGTCTAAGGTTTCTTTCTAGGGTTTTAAATCATAAATCTTTCGGTACATGAAGGTCTACGCATAAATCCTACCATTGATTTGCATATATTACACAGTGAGTACAGATTTAAACTACTCAATTCATAAAACCTAGCCTACCTGGGTGCTAAGTAGTTGCACGGAGTTTTTGACTTCGATTCTGGTTTTTCGGGCATCATGATAGTGAATTTGGCCAAGAATTTGCAAGATATCACCATCCTCATGCTAGAAATCTTCTTCTCCTTCCTTCCCAAGCTTAGAGCCACTTTTGTGAGGTTTCTCAGGTGTTTTACGACTTATTTAGGTATTTTAGGAAGATGGAGCAAATAGGATTTCTCGTAATTTACGTTCTGCCTCGTATATCCAGCCGTGGCGCCACCTACCTAGCGACATATGGCATGCTATGGTGGGACAATGGTCCAGATTTTTCCTGGATTAGTGTTTCTCCTAAATAAAGATGGTTTAGGTCATTACAATAAATACCAATTTACCCCTCGTTCGTCACCGAACGACTAATGCACGGATCAGTACATACCCTACCTTGTAGTATTTTTAACTAACCACTCGGTCCATTACGATTTTATGGTAGGGGATGGTTTTCTTGTTTCTCAATCCTGATTTACGATAGGCCCTATACTTTAAGAGAACGGTTAGGGATATGACGCAATGTTCGGGAAAAGAAATTTTGTGTCCCAAATTACACAGCCTGATCCCGCCAAGGCGGCAGTCCTCTCGCTGAGGCAGGACCGCTGTGGCGAGATATCTCCCGCCGTAGTGGGAGATAAAAAACAGAAAAGGGAAATGGGGAAAGATTTTCCTCATTCTCTCTTTTTAAACTCAAACCACCCCCCAAAAATCTACCGACTTGCTCATTCCGGACGACAAATCAAAGGTACATTTATCGTCTCTTACACTTTTTAATTCCTTACTTGATTAACCACGATTGCATGCCACTATTGATTGATGAGAAATGGTTTTTGGGATAGTTATTTTGCAAATGCACTAGGTTGCTTGATTTATATAATAAACGCAACATGGTCACTTCCCTTACGTCCCTAACATTCCCACAACGTCTTGGGTGTAAGGATTTCATAAAGATATGGTTAAATCAGTACAAAAATGGGTGAGAGAATTTGAAGGGTTTCTTGGTGTAAAACTCCGATTTAGGTCTCTTTTAGGAGTTATTTTGCTGTAATACTTACTTATTTATGTTCTAAGGTAGTTAAATCACTCTGATCTACTAAAATTCTTTCAAAAATGGGGATCTTGGGACGAAAAGGCACCATTGATGTGCCTGATGTTCGTCCTACATGAAGGCCACTCTGACGGCCTTCATCCCGCTATGGCGGCCTTCACAATCCCGCCAAGGCCGGATTATGGCCACTGTGGCGGGATACGCCAAGCAGCGGCCTCACCCCTTAACACCAAAATTTCTTTTTCTTAATTTTAGCCTTACACCGACTATCCTATCACAATCTAACTTATATTCAACTTAATGTAGGCCTTCTAAATGGTAGGAAAAAATGACGAACACTTACCTTTCACCGGGTTTCCCGATGCCGTAATTTGGGAAAGGCATCATGACCACAGTAACACGGGGTTTTGTTGCAAGAGGGGTTTTGTATTGCACAGGTTAGAGGAGAAGGAGCTGCTTTCTATGCTCGTCTGGTAGAGTTTGGGTTGGTTCCGCTGACTGAGGCTCCCCCAGATGCATGCTCCACTTGGGTGAGGGAGTTCTATGCCATCCTGCCTACTGTGCGATGGGATGAGTCTCACCCCATCATCTGCATCAGGGGAGTTGACATTCCTCTAAATGCCACTGCTATCAATGAGGCCTTAGAGGTACCGGAGGTCCCGAACCATGAATACAAGGGCAGGCTAAGAGAGATGGATCTAGAGTGGCTGAGAGACACTTTTGATGATCCTACGTGCCGGGATCGGGTTCACTGGGCTACTGTTGAGGGTATTACTAGCACAGATTGGTCACCCGATGCTTAGAGGTGGCTACTTTTAGTGAGTAGGAGGATCCGCCCGTCGAGCAACCACATCGACATGACCTTTCCCCGGGCCTTGGTGGTGGCGTGCGCCATACAGGGCATCCAACTAAATGTGGGGGAACATATTATTTCGGAATGGAAGATGTTCTATCGGGGTAATATGAAGGCGTTCTTTCTCCCTGGTCTTATAACTGCCTTGTGCAAGTGGGCATGAGTGCCACTGTTTGATGCTAACGAGGTACTTCTTATGGATCCTCCCCTTCACCCCCTTTTGGTTTGGACACGTTCTAATTCTAGGAGCAAAATTAGAAGGATGGGCAGGGCTAGCAACAGTAAGGTGGCAGTGGATTCGGACGACGAGGACCGTGCACAGGTTGAAGATGACCTGAAGGCTGTTCGGAAGAAGATAGGGAGCGCCTATGCCGACTTCACTCCGGTTCCACCCAGCACTGCCCTAGAGGTCTAGTTGCTCCGTCGCGAGTTGCGCCGGGAGATGATGAAAGGTCTGGAGAGGGACCGTCTGCTGGTTCGAATCTGGAAGGCGGTGAAGATCATGTTTACTTATGTCGCTCCTAGGCAGGAGATTCCTATCGTGGAAAAGGGGGATTTCTATTTTTTCTCTAGTCTAGAGGAGGCCATGACAGGCCTGGTGCCCCCGAAGGAGTTAGTCTCTAAAACAGATACCTCTCAGTCGAAGGGTTCTTAATTGCTTGTTCGCCCTTTTTGGCTTGTAAATTTTAAGACAACTCTGTTTTTATCCTTCACTTTCCTAAGTTTTGTAATCACATGGATGCTAGATTTTGCTGTTTGATGTAGCCTTATATTTAATCTTAAGGTTTTATACTCTATTACTTATTTGCTGAACACTATGAGGCTGGTAGGGCTGAATTCGGATACCATTCGGGGTCTGAAATTGTGGTTAGGAAAAATAGGGGAGACAGGTTGAGGTTATACCTCACCTCATCTCGCTCTGGTGGGAGAAATTCTACCCGAGCGGTCCCACCCTGGCAGCAATAATCCCGCCCCAGCAATCGAAAGGGGAATAGAACCTCTGCCAAGATTTTTCTTGGGTTTTTCGCTTTTCTAAATATTCCCAAAGGTTCCAGCTTTACCCTAATAGTTAAGGATACTTCTTATACTAGGGTAATCATTGTCTACCCCCAATCAATCCTTCGATATACGAACCAATACATTCTAATTAATTCTGCACCACAAACCATACATCCACATGATACACCCCGACATTCACAACATGCATAATTCAAATCAATTGGCCAACACACTGCACATAATAAGGTTCTGACACACATGTACACATAATTGCATCATCATATTCAACAAGTTCAACTTTACATTCATAGTTAATTAAATCAACAAGAAGCACACAATCACAGTTTCCAAGATGCAACGCACGAACAATTTCAATTTATTAGTTAGTTCGATCCATAGATGACCATTACTGGTCACACATGCCCTTTTTCATCCCCTAAGGCCAGATACCAATTGGAACCTTCCAGTTCCAATTTACCTTGCTTGTGTTCCGTCAGTCATGACCACGACTTCTGGTTCAGTTTATTGAGATACCAATTGGAATCAGGAGATACCAATTGGACTCAACTCATACCACAAGTGACACTTCGTACGAAAGGAGAGAATAGGTGGAACAATTTCCTAGAATGCTTCTTAGCTTACTGAAGATTAGATGTGGACGTCAACACACCAATCCGTAGGAGTCTAGTCCATATTTTCCTCTTGTACGGGGAGACCAGTAACCTAGGCTCTAATACCAATTCGTCACGACCCAACCCACCGGTCCATGCGGGCACCTACATACCACCACCTAAGTAGGAGAACCCTCACATCCCAATAATTAAAACATGCGGAAAATTTACAAGAACAGAGACAAATGTAAAAATGTGATTTTATAAATACTAACCTAAGACACTCTTTTTGTTAAAACGTGTAAAGTAATTTAACAACTCCCATGAATCTAGTCTAAACAGGTACAAAAGGTACTAAGAGTACATCCGGACAACATAATTAAAGACACAACTCCCACCATGCGAAAGGAAGAATAGAAGTTGCTGGAGAGTTCTTCGTTTTCACTAAATGAAACGTCACCAATCCTGCATCCAGACTTTGTCAAAAGACATAGAAACAATAGTATCAGTACAAAACACACGTACTGGTAGGTATCATAGGCCAACCCGACACCCACCACATAACATAAGAAACAAACTAGTAGAAATATACAATATACCACTCGCTCCTCCACCTTTACCCTCTCTTGAAATACCTCCAATATACACTAGTATTCTGACCACTGACATCCTTCTCAATCAGCCTACCTACCAGGTAGTTGATCATAGCCTAGTCATTCTACCACATTAAGAAATTCCCCAAACACAACCACTGATATTTCAGCCAACTGTTCATGTCATACCCTTACTTCCTCGTCACACTAACCAACCATGGTCACATAGTACCTTAAATCAAGCTTTCTTCCCACTAAACCCAATCTCTTTTACCCAAAGTGAAATATGCCTAAGCATATTTCATCACACCCGCTACTTCTACTTCTCGCCATTACAACACACGAACAACCCCTATTATACATCACTCACCTCATGAACACTTTATCCTTCTACTATATCTAACAAGCTCGCTTAACCCAAGAACTATCAATATTAACAGTCATAACCTGTATCCCCTAAGTTCAACATGAGCAAGTCAAACAACATTATAATCACATGCATATATCGAACATGTACCACATTATCAACATTTACGAACAACAAACCACTTCACATTTTATATCAAGTCACACAATTTTGCCACATCATTGGTCCTCTCATGGAACCCAAACCCAAACATTTAGCATACCGAAACGTGGTACCCGATGCAATTAGTTATGCTGGAACGTTGCAACCGATCCCATAGTTATGCCAAAACGTGGCAACTGATCCAAGTTAGTTATGCCGGAAAGTGGCAACTGATCCAAGTTAGTTGTGTCGGAACGTGGCAACTGATCCAAGTTTGTACTTCTTCCCAACATTGACTCAAAGGAATAAAGTATAGTTGGATGGTTGTAATTCATCTCTTTACGCCACTAGTTGATCATAATCCACAATAATTGGTGATTGGGAATCATACGCCTCAACCTTATTGTTCAAGTGAGCCTCCAAGTCATGAATATCTGAGCCAAATAGATCTATTTCTTATCTGAGCTCAACTCTTTCCTCTACCAGTTAGGTTTTCGTGTATGTAAGACTATCATGGAGAGACTCTTGAAACTCACTATCACTCCTTCGTCACAATTTTCTCCTTTTGGGATTCAGTCTCTTCCTCTAATTGAGTATTAGTTAGGCCTATAACTTGCAAATTATAAATGTCAATTCGCGTGCATTTCTTTGAGTTTTGAATGAGTTTTTGTGATTGTTAAACGGATTATTTTAATGGCATCCATTGTTTTATTTTGTTGCTCCATTAGTTGCTCAAATAAATCCATAATGCGAGCCTCTTGGTTTGCATCCTCCACTTCATCACTTCTGGCAACATCACAAATAATAGAAGAGTCTTAATAGGGGTTCAGTAAGGGGAATAAGAGTTAGGAGAATCATTCCAATTGACATCTTAACAACCACCTATATAACATACATTTTATTCAAAATATTAGGTAGGTGCGCACAATCCGCTCTTTTAGATAGTACGACAATTGATATCCAAGTGGGGTAATCCATAGTACTGATAAAGATACCCATCACCCAGCATTCATCCATCCCAATCTTCCATATCAATAAGGAGTCGTTTGGTACAAAGATTAATAATTGATGAGTCCACAATTTAGACTCATTTAGGGGTATATTTTGTTAGAATTAGTGTCCTCAAATGCATATTTTGTCTCAGTATCTGATGAAAACCCTTAAGTTTCAGGTATTTGGAGTTTGAGGAAAATCATGGACACTACTTGGCAACAAGGAACAAGGCGGCTGAAAAGAACGAAGAAATGAAGGACTGAACATCGCTGAGCCCAGTTGGTGAGTCGCCGATCGGCCTAGAGATCGCCTTTTGTTCCAGTGTGCTGAACCCTGAAGGGAAATATTAAGTTGGCGATGAAATGGAGTAGTTGGCATGTCGCCGAGTAATTCCGCAAAGTAGTACTATATCTCCCAACGAATTTAAGTGCAAAGATGCTAAAGGCTAAAGCATGAAGGCGATGAAATCAACCAAAAGACGGATCGCCGAGTGTATCGGCCATCCCGACTAACTGCGTCGAGTGATCCGCTGCAACACAAATTCTCAAACACTATAAATACTCATTTAAATTGTTAACATAGTATCAAGTTATAGACAATTATTATTTAGACTTAGAATATTTTCAGTCTGATGTTTTAGAGGGTTTTGGAGACTTTGTTCTGAGACCTTGAAGATTCAAAGGGTTTTAACTCCAAGAAATTGGACTTGGGTCTCGAAGATTCTACACTCTTAATGTGTTTTAAGACTTAATCCTTCATACCCAGTTGATGGAAACTGATATTGGTATAGTTTTTTTTATCTCTTTTACATGTCTAGCTAAAACCTCAATTCTTGGGGTGTGATTTTGTGAATATGAGTTAGACTATCTGTTGGGCCTTGCTTGTTGATGGTTTATTTGTTGTTTAAATGTGATTTCATTTAGTAGTTGTGTATAAACTTGATAGAGTTGTAGTTGCGAATACGATTTCATCTTAGTGTTTTTGGCTTGCTCGAGAGAGAGGTCGTGAAACTAAGACTACTAAATTGATAGTCAGTGGTATTGGGTTGACATGGGTTCAGCTTGAGAGAGTGAATCCTAGTCCTTCTCCCACACATTTAGCTCGAGAGAGTGAATGGGATAAGGCAGAGGCTGTTCTTAAAGAGGCAACTCGGTGTTCGAGAGAAATCGAGTCGATTCGGGGTAAGTTGCTCGAGAGAGACTTTACCCCTACTATAGTCTAGCCTAGTCACAAATACTCAACAATTTACTATCAAAAGCATGTACCCGACAGTTTTGTTTATCCCGTATTCCTATCAAATCCTAAGAACCCCGTCTATCTATCTAGCTTCCTATATTTTTGCTATTTGTAGTTTAACACTAATACAAACCCCCCCCCCCCCCCCCGCCATTGATAATTGACGCTTGCCTCACCCCATTTAGATTTAGTATGTTTTTATTCGATAATGATAGCTATGACTAATTAGAACAAAATTTTATTTTTCTATTAATTCTCAAAACCACTCCCTTGGGACTCGACCCCAACCCTTGGTTGGGTTTCTTTACTATTGTACGATCGTAGACACTCGAATTGGAAGTTGTGTCTTGATTACGCAAAGATCAAAATGGTGCCGCTGCCGGGGAGTGGTGTTATTTGAAAATTTTTAGTTTAGTAAAATTTTTGTTCTTCTTAGTTGTAGTTCTACTTACTTAATTTCTAGTTTTGTTTTGTTGGTTGTGTGACTATTTCAGGAAAAATGTGTCAGAACGAAAGATATGGGTATCAAACGGATCACCCTCTCCTGAAATTGTTGAATCTAAGGGACAATCCCCTAACGTTCAAGCAAGTAGGGGATGAGACCATTCAAGAAATGTGGCTGAAATTTTAAGCAGTGCTTCAACCATGCCCAACTCATGGGATGACCGATAAAGTGCTACTAGAGTTCTTCTATAGGGGTCTTGGACCCGAAAATAAAAGTACCACTAACCAACTTTTCACGGGTGGTTTGCTACACCAACCCTACGAAGAAGTGGCCAAACTCCTTGATAGCATGGTTGAAAACTAACAAGGAACTCAAAAAGAAACAAGAATGGAATGCACTGGTGACTGAAATGGATTTCTTATCCAAAAGAGTCATGGAATTAGAGGCACAGTCCACAAAAATGACAAGCACTTCTCCCTTCGCGAGTGTAAAAAGGGGAAGAAGCAGGAGGGTGGACAAAATGATGAAGTCCTCTCACTCATTCAACACAAGATCGAAGAACAAGATAAGGTGTTGAAAGATATAAAAGAAAACATTGAAATGCTGAATCAAATGACAACCTCCAATTCCATGGTAATTCAGCTACAGGATGCCTAGATCAACCAATTAATATCAGGTCGCTATCCACCATTTGCCGAGGAGTCACCTAGTTACACCATGGCCGACTCCGAAGATAAGGACTAAGTGTTAACTTACGTCATGCCACGACGTTAACTAAGGCGTTGTTTGGGAGGCAACCCAAAACCCTTTATTGCTTTCTATTTGTGTTTCGGTAAAATAATGGTATGTTGGTTTGTACAGGTTGACGTGCAGAAAGTGTTTGAAAAAGTGCAGGGTGGCGAGCAACAGTTCTAGGTGGCGAGTTGCCGAAGAGGTTGGCGACTCCGACCTAATCCACCGTTTGACTCAAGACATCTTCAATTTCGAGTCTGTAAAACTCGGCGAGCCTTAGAAATTATTGGCGAATCGCTGACTATGTTGGCGATCTCGATGGAAACCATCGTTAAGACCCCCACACTCACTGAAGGCTCTGTAAAACTCAGCGAGGCAAGTGAACACTTGGCGAAATGCCGAGAGGATAGCTGAGCTCGACTAGTGTCGCCGACTAGACGAAAACTGGATAGTTTTGCAAGCCAAAGGTTTTAATGTTGCAAACTCATTCACTCTCCTTCAATTTTTATTTGCCCAAATTCACACCTGCACCCTAGTTCTATATTTCTTGCATTTTTTAGAGTATTATTAGTGTTGATTTGTGCTCGGGATTGGATTACCTTGCCGCCTTTTCAATCTTCTCTTTGTCTACACCAAAAGTTGGTTTTCCTTGCCCCAAGTTTATTTTACAAAAAATTATACTCATTTGCAATAGCCTGATCTTGTTGAAGTGTTCTGATCTGCCTGATAAGAGTAGATTGTTAACATGCATGATTTAATTTGATAATCTTGCTCAAGTAGTTACGACTGTTGAGTTCCCGAAATTACATGCCTTAAACTGGATTAAAATTTGAGGGGTTGTGTTTTGATGCTATGGGTCCTACCTTAATTGTACTGGTGCATGCTTTGATTTTGTTTTTGGGGGTTGCTGGGTTGAATTCGGGAAGTTAGGTTGAGAATAGGCACGATGGGCCGTTTGGTGAGCTAGGTCGAGCTCGTCGTACCACTCGGCGGTTCGCCTAATGTCCCCATCTCGCTTTTGATTTCGTGTTTTATTTGATGATTGATTCTTTAAGTTTCGACGAGAAGCTGGATGTCACCAAAAGCACTTGGCGACTCACCAAAAGTCTTCTCTTTCGCCTTTTTATCTGCACCCCTTAACCTTTGTGCACTGGGCGAGCTTGTCCTTGTTCACTGACAGCTAACGGCGACACGCCGAGTGGTTTTCCCATTGCCTATTTGCTGCAATTATAGAGCTAATCCCTTCGACGAGTTCAATCTAGCTCGCCCAAAAATTTTGGTGAGTCACCTTCTAGTTTGGTGAGTCTATCTGAAATTGTTCTGATGCGCTTTTATTTAATATTCTCTAACTTCTATTGAGATTTCGTAGAGATGACTAAATCTAAAGCTTCTAAATGAATAACGTCAGCATAAGAGATGTCCAAAGGATTGCGATAAATGAGGATGCAATTACGTCACAAGGAAATTCTTTGGAATTGCCCAAAACTACTGGGAAAGACAAGGGCAAGAGACCCACTTCTGCAAGGAAAACCATTACCATGGACCCTAATATTCCTTCATGGTCTAGGGGATTTTTCAGAGCGGTGCATGTCTTTCTGGCAGACTCACACTCAACAGACGTTGGTGAACCTGGCACTATTGTGTCCCTTGAGGTGACCTCTGGCACTAATGCACAGACAGATAGAGAGACTGCATAGACAGGATCCCCTCTTTAACTCCCTCTCTATCTTTCTTTATTTTAAATTCTGGATATTATGTTATTTACATTTGAGGACAAATGTTTTTAATTGTGGTGGGGTATGGCCCACCTTTGTGTGCGCTATATTCTTGTTGGGTTGCGAATCATAATGTTGTGTTTTATACTATTTTTCGTGGAAGGTTTGAGCTTGTGGCTTCTTTTGCTTTAAATTGCAAATGATTTGACCCTTCCGAAAAAAATTCGCCACATCTTGTATGTGTTGAATGTAGTTGTTCTTTCGCAAATTTGAGTATCAGTTTTGATCAATACCGATGACTTGAATAGTGCTCATAATCTAACAAACATGAATGTATGGTTACGATGAGACCAAATGAAGTTGCATAGACAATATGTGAACTATTTGCATCTCGTTGTGATTAGCCATGTATCAAATCAATTCTCTTGCAATGAACGTTGCACACTAGCGAAAGTGTAGAGTCTTGTTTGACTTAAGTGTCGATGCCTTGTGTGATGAGCTTACTGTGAACCATGCATGACAATACCTAGAATTTGCCCCGTTGGGCCGATCGACTAAGTAAGGCTATCTCTTGATATGATCGTAGGCAACTTCGAAGAGTGTGAGCAAATTTGACATATACCTATTTTGTGACCTACCTTGTGAATGTGCAAACCTCTTTTGAACACCCCTTGAGCCTTATCTTTCTTTGGAAGAAACTTGATGAAAACTAGACCTCCCTGAACCCACTACCCTTAATCCTCTTGATTTGTGGTTGATTGAATAGCCAACTTAGGCTTTTAGCCTAAGTTGGGGGTATGGTGAAAAGATAAGGGCAAGTCAAGAAGTTCAAGGAAAGTCTCCTTTAACCCATGGTGTTGAGAAAAATGGAACCCCTCCATACAAAAAAAAAGTTGTGGAATAAAATACAAAAGAAATGGGGTTCTCAAACAATCCATGGAGAGTGAATAATGGTATAACTTATGAGCACTAAAAAAATTGATGAAAGAAGAGGAAATTGAGTGTTGTGAGAACCACATTTCATGAGGATGAAAGTCACTGAGCCTAAATAACCATACCTTTGCACTCAGCCCCGTTACAAGCCTTGTAATGACCTTTTTTTATCTTGAGTGAGCTGAAACAAATGTCGATTGGAAAATACGGGCAAACCCATGGGTGAAAGCATGCATTATGTTCTTCTTTTTGAGTGTGAGCTTTGCATTTGATTCCCAGCTTTATATGATTAAACCTTTGTGTGTGAATATGGAATCATCCTTTGTGTTAGGGCATTCAAATACTTTTGTTGATCTTGAACTTGCATTTAAAGCAAGTATTGCGAGCTTGGGAATCTTTGGTAATGGTGTGTCAGAATTTGAATCATTGGGTACATAATTGATCCTTGCTTGAGTAAATTGAGTCTTGTTGTGTACATTCATGATCGAGTCTTGTGTAGCACTGTTTGAGACATCCTTTTTGAACTATTTAACTTGAGTTTTACTTGAGGACAAGCAAAAGTTTAAGTTGGGGTGTTGATTAGTTCACAATTTTGACTCATTTAGGGCTATATTTTGATAGAATTAGTGTCCTAAAATGCATATTTTGTCTCAATATCAGATTAAAACCCTTAAGTTTCAGGTATTTGGAGTTTGAGGCAAAGCATGGACCCTACTTGTCAAGAAGAAACAACGCGGCTGAAAAGAACGAAGAAATGAAGGCCTGAAGATCGCCGAGCCCAGTTGTTGAGTCACCTATCGGCCTGGAGTTCGCCTTTTGTTCTAGTGTGCTAAGCCCTGAAGGGAAAGACCAAGTTGGAGATGAAATGGAGAAGTCGGCGTGTCGCCGAGTAGTTCCGCGAAGCAGTACTATATCGCCCAATGACTCGAAGCACAAAGATGCTGAAGGCTAAATCAAGAAGGCGATGAAATTGACCAAAAGGTGGATCACCGAGTGTATCAGCGATCTTGACTAACTGTGCCGAGTGATCCGCTGCAGCACAAATTTTTAAACACTAGAAATACTCGTTTAAATTGTTAACTTAGTATCAAGTCATAGACAATTATTATTCAGACTTAGAGTATTTTCAGTTTGAAGTTTTAGAGGATTTTGGAGACTTTGTTCTGAGACCTTGAAGATTCAAAGGGTTTCAAATCCAAGAAATTGGACTTGGGTCTCGAAGATTCTTCATTCTTGACATGTTTTAAGACTTAATCCCTCATACCCAGTTGATGGAAACTAATATTGGTATAAATTTTTATCTCTTTTACATGTCTGGCTAAAACCCCAATTCTTAGGGTGTGATTTTGTGAATATGGGTTAGATTATCTGTTGGGTTCTGCTTGTTGATGGTTTATTTGTTGTTTAAATGTGATTTCGTTTAGTAGTTGTGTATGAACTTAATGGAGTTGTAGTTGCAAATATGATTTCATCTTAGTGTTTTTGGCTTGCTCAAGAGAGGGGTCGTAAAACTAAGACTACTAAATTGATAGTCGATAGTATTGGGTCAACATGGGTTCAACTCGAGAGAGTGAATCCTAGTCCTTCTCCCACACATTCAGGTCGAGAGAGTGAATGGGCTAAGGCGGAGGCTGTGCTTAAAGCGACAACTCGATGTACGAGAGAAACCGAGTCGACTCGGGGTAAGTTGCTCGAGAGAGAATTTACCCCCACTATAGTCTAGCCTAGTCACAAATACTTAACAATTTACTATCAAAAGCATGTACCCGATAGTTTAGTTTATCCCGTATTCCTATCACATCCCAATAACCCCGTATCTCTATCTAGTTTTTTTTATGTTTTCACTGTTTGTAGTTGTTAACTAATACAAAACCCCTCATTGATAATTGACACTTGCGTCACCCCCTTTAGATTTAGTATGTTTATATTCGATAATGTCTATAGCTATGACTAATTAGAACTAAATTTTATTTTT